>CM062292.1:309206987-309463533 GCA_031216915.1 Pictodentalium vernedei | reverse complement strand
CTACACGAGAACCACGATATTTTCAGCAGCCGGCCCGTGTGTTGTTATTATATATGTATGTAGCCTAGTATGAGTTGTCTTCGATCGTTTCGTCCCATTGTTTGCACGTTTCTTATCTCAATTTCTGGAGGCTTTGTTCCTAAGACAAATATGGTTTGGAAGGCTCAATTGCGAGGACGAAACAATCAGAGTTTTGTTAACGAAGATTTGGGCACAAAACAGAGAGATTTGGGCACGAAACATCCATAATTGGGGCACATGTATTGAGTGCCGGTTCAAAAGTGCCTCACCCCCACTTTAGAAGGACCTGGTTTCTGAAACTGTGGCTGTACAGTTCTGCACACAAAAACCTGAACTTAATGTTTGGTGGTTAAGAATTTTCAATTCAGGTGACTAAAGTATGAACTGATCCAGTTTTTTACACAGATCACACACTGCATGGGGTATTTGGAAACGCTATTTCTGACTGCAATGCCCATAACCATAGGCGGGTTTAAGAGTGGGGGGGGGGGGGGGGGCGCCCTTATGCCAGATAAAACCTTTGAAAACTGATAAATTATGGGGTTTATTAAAATTAAAGGCTCCATTTTTACTTCGCATGAGGGTGGCGCCAGATAAAACCTTTGAAAACTGATAAATTATGGTGGTGCCCCCCCCCCCCCCCCCCCCCCCCCTCCCCTGAAATCAATCCAGGACCCGTCCCTGATTACATCAAACTTTTCGCATGCAGTGGGATGGATTTGATTTTCAATGGTAAGGCGAGATCTGGAAACACTGTTAACTGACTTTACTTGAAATTAATAAATTCCACAAGCCCTGCCTGGCTAAGAAAGTATACACCACAAACTCTACAATAACTACGATTAATTAAATGTTATTGGAGAATTTCTCAGATAACATCACATTAAACTTTACATGACCTGCACTTGCTGTATGAACCTAAATACTATTCGTTGCCATCTGTTTTGACCATGTGAGTTAATTTTCTTATTGCTCTCATCCGACCAACGTAACACAATATTTTCACCTGTGTCTGTCCACATATTGTATTGCATAAAACCCCCCCCCCCCCCCCCCCAATATTAACCCTTTATCCATCAAATGAAGAATTACTCCAATCTATTTCTTGGCATGGATTTTGCCTGTCTCCCAAACTGATTATGAGATGTTAACACCTTTCTACGAGTTGCGCATATGGGTACACATCTGACGATTTAATCGCCTATTTGATTCTTGTCAGCCACACAAAACAAGCGCCACACGTACACGTACTGTTCTGATCATTGCTCAACCATTCATTATGGCCGCCGTGGCAGCTATTTCACATCAGTGTTTGCTCTTCTTTCAGAATTGCGTTCGATCGTTCGACATCCCCGACCAGACATCCAGTATGACCGCCATGGTTTGCTGATTGGCTAACATTTTCTCGTCTTTTCCCCCAAAACGATTGGCCAATTTGTATAAAATCTGCTGTGGGTTGATCAGTGGGTGGTTCTCTTTTAAAAATATGTCCGACATCACAGTCCACCATTCAGTATGGCCACCCCGGCTTCTGATTGGCTGGCGTATTCTCGACCTTTTCCTCGAGATCTCATTCGCCAATTTGAACAAACAAACGGGTTGATGGATGGGTGTTCCTCTTTCAAAATTGTGTTCGGCTTCCCTGCTCGCCATCCAATATGGTCGCCGCGGCCTCTGATTGGCTAACCGATTTTTTGTCTTTTTCTCCAGAATCACTTGGCCAATTTATATAAAACCTGCTGGGTTGATCAGTGGGCGGTCCTCTTTCAATATATGTCCAACATCACCGACCACAATCCAATATGGGCCGTCACGGCTTCTGATTGGCTGGTGTATTTTCGACCTTTTCTTGAGAACCCATTCGCCAATTGGAACAGAACATACTGGGGTTGATGAGTGTTCCTCTTTCACAATTATGTTCGGCACCCCTGCTCGCCATCTAATATGGCCACCACGGCCTCTGATTGGCTAACGATTTTTCGTCTTTTTCTCCAGAACCACTAGGCCAATTTGTATAAAAAAAAACGCACGGGTTGATTGGTGAGTAGGCCTCTTTCAGTAATATGCCCAGCATCCCCGTCCACCATCCAAAATGAACGCCACGGCTTCTGATTGGCTGACATCCATTCCACGTTTTCCTAGAGAACCCATTGGCCAGTTTGAATAATTACCTACTGGGGTTGGGTCAGTGGGCGTTCCTCTTTCAAAATTGTGTTCGGCACCCCTGCTCGTCATCCAATATGGCCGCCACGGCCTCTGATTGGCCAACGATTTTTAGCTCACCGAAGGAAGCTCAACTTATCACTTGCCATCTGTCGTCCGTCCCGTCGTCGTGAACAGTTTTCAAACAACTTCTCCACTGAAACCACTGGTCCGATTTTCACGAAACTTCATGTGGATCTTCATTACTATATGGCAATTCAAGTTTGTTCAAACGAAATGGCCACGTCCATCTGGGGCTCTGTATGGGGGATAACTCTGATAGCCCTGTATGAATTATAAAAAAATTATTAAAAAATCTTCTTCTCCAAAACCAGTGGGCAGAATCTTTTGATATTTGGTATGCAACATCTTAGTATGAGTCTGATTCAAGTTTGTTCAAATCGATCCCTTCCATCAATATTGGGGCTCTCTAAGGGGGCGCGAATTTTCACTTAGTGCAATTTAAGAATAATTCTTTAAAAATCTTCTTCTCCAAAACCAATGAGCAGAATCTTTCAATATTTGGCATGCAGCATCTTTGTATGAGTCTGATTCAAGTTTGTTCAAATCGAGTCCCTCGATCAATATTGGGGTTCCCTATGGGGGCGTGAATTTTCACTTAGTGCAATTCAAGAAAATTCTGTAAAAATCTTCTTGTCCAGAACCAGTGGGCCAAATCGTTTGATATTAGGTATGCAGCACCTTGGTATGAGTCTGATTCAAGTTTGTTCAAATCGAGTCTCTCCATCAATATTGGGGCTCCTTATGGGGGCGCGAATTTTCACTTAGTGCAATTCAAAAAAATTATTTAAAAATATTCTTCTCCAAAACTGATGGGCAGAATCTTTTGATATTTGGTATGCAACATCTTAGTATGAGTCTGATTCAAGTTTGTTCAATTCGAGTCCTTCGATCAATATTGGGGCTCCCTATGGGGTCATGAATTTTCACTTAGTGCAATTTAAGAATAATTCTTTAAAAATCTTCTTCTCCAAAACTAATGGACAGAATCTTTCAGTATTTGGCATGTAGCATCTTTGTATGAGTCTGATTCAAGTTTGTTCAAATCGAGTCCATCGATCAATATTGGGGCTCCCTATGGGGGCGCGAATTTTCACTTAGTGCAATTCAAGAAAATTCTGTAAAAATCTTCTTGTCCAGAACCAGTGGGCCAAATCGTTTGATATTAGGTATGCAGCACCTTGGTATGAGTCTGATTCAAGTTTGTTCAAATCAAGTCCTTCGATCAATATTGGGGCTCCCTATGGGGGCATGAATTTTCACTTAGTGCAATTCAAGAAAATTCTGTAAAAATTTTCTTGTCCAGAACCAGTGGGCCAAATCGTTTGATATTTGGTATGCAACATCTTAGTATGAGTCTGATTCAAGTTTGTTCAAATCGAGTCCTTCGATCAATATTGGGGCTCCCTATGGGGGCATGAATTTTCACTTAGTGCAATTTAAGAATAATTCTTTAAAAATCTTCTTCAAAACCAATGGACAGAATCTTTCAGTATTTGGCATGCAGCATCTTTGTATGAGTCTGATTCAAGTTTGTTCAAATCGAGTCCATCGATCAATATTGGGGCTCCCTATGGGGGCGCGAATTTTCACTTAGTGCAATTCAAGAAAATTATTTAGAAAATATTCTTCTCCAAAACCGATTGGCAGAATCTTTTGATATTTGGTATGCAACATCTTAGTATGAGTCTGATTCAAGTTTGTTCAAATCAAGTCCTTCGATCAATATTGGGGCTCCCGATGGGGGCATGAATTTTCACTTAGTGCAATTTAAGAATAATTCTTTAAAAATCTTCTCCAAAACCAATGGGCAGAATCTTTCAATATTTGGCATGCAGCATCTTTGTATGAATCTGATTCAAGTTTGTTCAAATCGAGTCCCTCGATCAATATTGGGGCTCCCTATGGGGGCCCGAATTTTCACTTAGTGCAATTCAAGAAAATTCTGTAAAAATTTTCTTGTCCAGAACCAGTGGGCCAAATCGTTTGATATTTGGTATGCAGCATCTTGGTATGAGTCTGATTCAAGTTTGTTCAAATCGAGTCTCTCCACCGATATTGGGGCTCCCTATGGGGGCATGAATTTTCACTTAGTGCAATTCAAGAAAAATTCTTTAAAAATCTTCTTCAGAACCAGTGGGCAAAATCTTATGATATTTGATATGTAGCATCTTGGTATGGTTCTGATTCAAGTTTGTTCAAATTGAGTCCCTCAGTCGATATTGGGGCTCACTATGGGGGCGTGAATTTTTACTTTGTGCAATTCGTGGAAAAGTCTTTAAAAAGCTTCTTCTCCAGAGTCAGCATGCAGAATCTTTTGATATTTGGTCTGCACATTCTAGTAAGGGTCTAATTCAAGTTTGTTCAAATCAAGGCCATCGACGAATATTGGGGCTCTCTACGGGAGCATGAATTTTTACTTAGTGCAATTTAAGAAAAATTCTTTAAAAATCTTCTTCAGAACCAACATGCGGAATCTTTTTGTTCTACAGCATTGTCTAATTCAGTCCTGTTGATGTTTTAGCTCCACAGAGAGTGTAGATTTACTCTGTAGAACCTTAAGAGTAGCTTTTGATAAAATTTGTGTCTTGACAGTATTATGGAACATTCGGTGAGTGCCTAAGCCCCCCTGGGGCCTCTTGTTTGTCTTTTTCTGCAGAACCCCTTGGCCAATTTGTATAAAACCTGCTGGAGTTGATCGGTGGATGGTTCCCTTTCAAATATATGTCTGACATCACCGTCCACCATCCAATATGGGTGCCCCGACTTCAGATTGGCTGGAGTATTACTTTTTCTTGGGAAACAAATGGCCAATTTGTATAAAACCTGCTGGAGATGGTCGGCGGGTGTTACTCTTTCAAAATTGTGTTTGGCATTCCTGCTCACCATCCAATATGACCACCATGGCCTCACATTGGCTAACACCTTTTTCGACGTTTTCTCCCGAAGCACTTGGCCAATGTGTATAAAACTTGCTGGGGTTGATCAGTGGGTGGTTCTCTTCCAAAAATATCTTGGGCATCCCCATCCATCATCCAATATGGCTGCCACGGCTTCTGATTGGCTGGCATATTTTCGACTTTTTTCTCAAAAACACATTGGTCATTTTGAATAAAACCTACTGGACTTGGACTGTGGCTGATCCTCTTTCAGAATCGTGTTTGACATTTCCAAACGGGATCTAAATGGCCGACACAGCTTCTGATTGGCTAATAAATTTTCGTCTTTTTCTCCACAACCACTTGGCCAATTCGAATAAAATCTATTGGGTTGATCAGCAGGTGGTCCTCTTTTAGCATTGTTTGGCTTCGCCACTCGCAATTCAATGTGGCATGTCTGCCACGGCTTCTGATTGGCTAATCTATTATCCTAAACCACTTAGAAAATTTGAATAAAGCATCCTGATCAAACTAAACTTATCAGGTGAGCAATATTGGTTCTCTGGGGCCCCTTGCTTCCTCAATTATTGCTCCATTTCCACTTAAAAAATGGATTTCATTTCTTTTAATTCTTTTGGAGCTTAGCTTAGCTGTCTTTAAACCGATTTCTTTCAACTTGATATTTGCATTTGTATTTTCAAGGGAACCTTTTTTGTGTAGATGCAATTATAATTTTGAATTTTTTTAATCAAATTATCGTTTTTGAACTTGAATGGTTTTGTGGCAAGGGGTATTGAAAGGTGTCTTAGCAACAGTCCACATTTAGTTATCAGTCTGACCTTTCTATGACTACAACTGGATAGTGGAATAAATACCATATCAAGCCGCCTGCCCACAAACTCTGGGAATCACATAGCTGATTGGAACCAAACTTCTCACAATTAACAGAAATGTTCAGTTGGTGGTCTTTAAAAAAATTGGTCCATGAACCCCTTTACAAAAGTTGAAGTAGGCCTAACACACACTTTTTCATTCCAGAATGCCGAATATCTGAACAGATGCCAATTGGATGATGAGAGTAAGCTATGGCAATGTCCCATTCAGAACTGCATGAAAAAACTGTCAAGAAAGCAGATATTAAAAAACCATATATCCTACATACATGGTATTCAGGGTAAGTTGAAGAAATGAAATGATTAATTTGTCTTATTTCTGATTTACATATTGTTTGAAATGGCTCTACAAAATTGTGTTTGATAAGGTTGGTCATAGCTATGATGGCCTCTGAATGGTTGACACGTTTTTTTTTTTTTTATCTGGAACCAGTTTGATTGTAGCTTGTGATGTCCCTTGGATCTTGGAAGGTGCTTCATAAAAAATTATATTCATCCTTGCTTGAGGTTAAAGCTGTTTGGTAAATGATTTTTTGATTTCTTGATTGTGTCAAATGTCCACTTGGTACAAGACCTCTTAAAGTGATTTTGTGATGGCGTGCTATCAAATTTTCATCAATATGGAAGCAATGACTTCCAATTTGTTTGTCACACTTTATATATTTCTATAGAACCACTTGGTTAATTTATCAGTTTTTGTCTGTTGCCTTAAAATATAAGTTTTCATTGTTCTCATTATATTACAGATACCTATTTTACAGTCTATTCAGAATACTATTGCTTGCAATGATAATTAGAAATTGTTTTTTTATCCCCCATACCTATTTTAAATAGACCAGTCTGGGCAAGGAGTGACGATGGATTGCACTTCTTTTAGTACCACTTGTGAATATGTCTCAATAACTTTATTTTCTTTTCATTTACATGTCCGACAAAGATTTACAAAAGATATGAATACGATTCACAAGAAACTATTCCAAGGACCACATATTTCAGAAAAAGGTATTGATAAATATCATGTTTAGATAGTTTTCCCCATTCTCAGTCTGAAATGTAATAAAGTATGTGTTTTTGAAACAGAGTAATGACTCCGTCTAAATTAAATCAATTGACCTAATGTTCAGTATACAAATTGTATGCATATAGTGGTAGCTTATTTCTGTTTTATTTGACACGCTCATTTTTATACCCCCGCTCCCTGAAGGGGAAGGTGGGTATACTGGTTTACCTCTGTCTCTCCGTGCATCCGTGTGTGTCCATCTGTAACAACATTTCGTCACATTTTTCTCAACAACTATTAATCTAAGCAATTTGATATTTTAACAAAAGCTTCATATAGGTGTGCCATATTGTTGGATGTGTTTTCGGACCCATCAGGTACCTACTTCCTGTCCGTTTGTCCTTCCATAACATTTCATCACCTCTTGCATCAATAACCCTGCAGGGGTATGAATCGTCTTCTGCGATAGATCTAATACTGGCAATACTGGCAAAGCAATGTTCACCTGATCTCAGGTCAGATCAGGGCTTGATTTAATCTGAAAATTTTGAATAGCAATTTACTATTCACCCTGGAAAATTGATTAGCAGTTGATCCAAAAGCACTTGAAACTAATAAATCTTGAATAGCAAAATTCAGAAATTGGAGAGCAAAGTGCTATGCTAATCCAGTTAAATCGAGCCCTGGGTCAGATACTAATTTATCTCTTAGTGGGCAGTATCCTGAACATTTGGATCGATTTAAAAAAAAAAAACAATATTAATGGACATGATAGTGGGCAATATCCTGAACATTTGGATCAATTTTTAAAAAATAAAAACATATTAATGGACATGATACTATCTACCACATGGGAACAGTGGAATTTATACTGCTTCTGTGGTCAATTGAATAGGGCTCGTAACCTCGATACAATACTAGTTATCAGAGCATTTTGTCTTTACTTTAATGGCATCTAGACTTAGAAAGTTTGTGTTTGATAACCTTGCATTTTAAAGTCTTGCATAAGTTCAGTTAATTTCATAACTTTGTGTGATACTTTCAAACAGGAAATAGCATAGCTGTTTTTGATGTTCCAAAGTGTGTGTGAATTTTCTTAAGCGGAACATCAAATTAAGCCTAACTGGGAAATACACACACTTCAACAGATGTCTATATTAAATAAAGTGTCAATATTCAAATAAGTTTGACACACTTTTCTAATAAGAGTTTAGTTTCCAATATTTCAATGATCCCCTCACCCAAGTTTAATAACTTCTAATTATATTGTAGGAAACAGGCTGCTCAAACAAGTGATGTACATGATCGGGATGATGATGATCCAATGTCCTCCTCTCAAGACATCAGTGCTGAAAATCATGAATTCAGTGAAAACGATAAAGGGCTAAATGCAGAAATCTTGACAGAATTTACCGGAAATCAAAATTTTACAGCGGGTATGCAGCAAATTTTGTCAACTTCCTTCATGGGAAATGATGAATCAGATGCTAACTTCAGTGACAGTGACATGGATATATCTGATTCACAATCCACTGCAAGCTACTCTTCAAGTTCTAGAACGAATACAGATACATGTAGCTCTAGTGATGATGAAACTAGTAATACAACGGA
Source organism: Pictodentalium vernedei (assembly GCA_031216915.1). Classification (NCBI taxonomy): domain Eukaryota; kingdom Metazoa; phylum Mollusca; class Scaphopoda; order Dentaliida; family Dentaliidae; genus Pictodentalium; species Pictodentalium vernedei. Next base: position 309,454,906 of record CM062292.1, on the reverse strand, counting down.
AGAACTAAGTCAAAAACAACCTTCAAATGCACCATTATATGTAACTCAGATCGAGGAAAACATTGCCAAGTCACCGATTTCTTATCGTGAACATATCTTAGCTGTTAGTGGATTTGCTACTAGGCATAATCTTTCCGATACTGCATTGAAAAGAAAAACTTGTTAGATAGTACGGTGGAAAAATTTTAAAAAATGGGTGGTTTCGAGGCTGGCTTTCTAACATACAATACCTTCTGTTTTATATGTAAAAATGTTTTTTTCTGGTGAGGAAGAAAATTGTAAAACCAGGAATTGCACTGGTAAAAAACTTGGTTTCAGAAATCAGTGTTACTTTGTCACAGGTAATCTACAAACTCAGCTTAAAGAGATTTTATCTCGAGGAAATATATGGCAAGATATTCAAAATAGTTCACATGTATCAAGTACTTTATCAGATATAACTAGTGGATCGGAATACAAAAAAATGAAGACAGAAGGAGAGTTTTTACATGACAATTCTAATATTAGCTTATCTTTATTTACTGATGGGATTCCACTTTTCAAAAGTTCAGGTGTATCTCTATGGCCTGTCTATTTATTGATAAATGAAATTCCAGCTCACCAGCGATTTATGAGACAGAATATGTTACTTTGGGGTATTTGGCAAGGATGTGGTAAGCCTAATATGACATTGTTTCTCAAACCATTAGTTTCTGATTTGCTGAAATTGTACTATGATGGCATGTCCTTCATGATTGACGATACAGTGGCATATTGTAAAGCTATATTATTAGTTGCAACAATGGATCTGCCAGCTAGAGCTTCTGTTTTGCGAATGACAAGTCATTCTGGGGAGTTCCCTTGTAATTTTTGTATGGAACCAGGTAAAATTGTGAAAAGTGGAAAGGGGCATTGTCGTGTTTTCCCTTTCAGAGAGGAGCCTGCTGCATTACGGACTGATGAGGATATTCTTCGTGACTCTAAACAATCACAAAAAACTGGTAAAAGAGTAAATGGATTCACAGGAGAAAGTGTTCTACTCTACTTGCCCCATTTCAGTTTATCAACCAACATTGTTGTTGACTATATGCATGGTATTTTGATTGGTGTTACAAAAAAATTACTTACACTTTGGTTTGATCCCAAATACTCTCATAATAAATTTTTCATAGGATCAGCTTTGAGAGAAGTTGATGATAAGCTGAAAAAAATTAATCCCCCACACATGATCAAGAGACTACCTCGAAAGTTGACAAACAATATAAATCACTGGAAAGCTTCAGAATTACGCTCATGGCTTCTTTATTATTCGCTGCCTTGCCTTCTTGGGAAACTGCCAGACTTGTACTTGAAACATTTTAGTCTTTTGGTAGAGACTACCTATGTTCTTTTGGGTGAAGGCATCACAGAGGATGACTTACAACGATGTAATTTGCTTTTGAGAATATTTGTAAAAAATTCCTCCGAATTATATGAGGACTCTCTCCTCGGAATTAATGTACACAATCTGACTCATCTTGTCGATATTGTGAGGAGATTGGGCCCATTGTGGGCTTGGTGGTGTTTTTGTTTTGAGTCAGTCAATGGTGAAATTAAAAAGGTGATCCATGGTACAGGTAATGTCTGTCGGCAAATCTTTTGGTCATTACAGACTCAAAAACAGATTGAAAACATTACATCAAAGAGAAATGTTCAAGGGAAAGTTAACATGTACTTACAGAAGTTGAAAAATAGAAAAGCATCAAATTTTTTGACTCAAGAAGGCTATCAGTGTCTTATCATCAAACCTCAGAATTTAAAGTCTGAATTATTTGTTCCAGATCATATTAAGAAAAAACTTAGTTCGAATTGGAATAATGATGTCTTTTATTTTTCAAAGAAAATAATTCGAAATGATGTTATCATGTACAGTAAGTCATGCTCCAAGGTAAAAAAAAATAATTCTTATGTTATACAGCTGGAAAAAACAATGAGAAGTATAGGAGACCATTTTGAAGTCAACTACTTTTTCATGGATAAATCTAATAAACATGTGTATGCCGTGGGAAAAGCTCTTCAGACTGTTTCATCAATAATACCATCCAGAGTACCTCACCTTCAGAAATTAAATTATTCCAGGTAAGTGAATCCTCAAATACCTTAAAATATTCACATTTATGTAGTACATTGCAGTTTTTATTAGCTCAACTTGACAAAGTCAAGCTGAGCTATTGCCATCACTTCTCGTCCGTCGGCGTACGTACGTACATACGTACGTATGTACGTTAGTACGTTAGTATGTTAGTACATTAGTACGTATGTCCACAATTTCCTTTGGCACACCTCACAGGTCGCATTTATGATCAGATTACTTTGAAACTTCTTATGCTTGTTTGGGGTGACCTCTAGATGGGAGCTATCGATTTTCTTCAATTTCTGTCAAAAAATGTTGCCGCGGCCAACGTTCTTAGAACTTAGTTTAGTCAAACCACAATATTTCCCTTTGGCACACCCTACAGGGTACATTTATGATTTGATTGCTTTGAAACCTGATACGCTTATTTAGGGTGACCTCTAGATGGGAGCTATCGATTTTCTTCAATTTCCGGCAAAAAATGTTGCCACGCCAACGTTCGTAGAACTTAGTTTAGTCAGACCTCAATATTTCCCTTTGGCACACCCTACAGGGTACATTTACGATCAGATTGCTTTGAAACCTGGTATGCTTGTTTGGGGAGACCTCTAGATGGGAGCTATCGATTTTCTTCAATTTCTGTCAAAAAATGTTGCCGCGGCCAACGTTCTTAGAACTTAGTTTAGTCAGAAGACTCAATATTTCCCTTTGGCACACCCTACAGGGTACATTTATGATCGGATTGCTTTGAAATCTGGCATGCTTGTTTGGGGTGACCTCTAGATGGGAGCTATCGATTTTCTTCAATTTCTGTCAAAAAATGTTGCCGCGGCCAACGTTCTTAGAACTTAGTTTAGTCAAACCACAATATTTCCCTTTGGCATACCCTACAGGGCACATTTATGATTTGATTGCTTTGAAACCTGATATGCTTATTTAGGGTGACCTCTAGATGGGAGCTATCGATTTTCTTCAATTTCCGGCAAAAAATGTTGCCACGGCCAACGTTCGTAGAACTTAGTTCAGTCAGACCTCAATATTTCCCTTTGGCACACCCTACAGGGTCCATTTATGATCAGATTGCATTGAAACCTGGTATGCTTGTTTGGGGAGACCTCTAGATGGGAGCTATCGATTTTCTTCAATTTCCGTCAAAAAATGTTGCCGCGGCCAACGTTCTTAGAACTTAGTTTAGTCAGAAGACTCAATATTTCCCTTTGGCACACCCTACAGGGTACATTTATGATCGGATTGCTTTGAAACCTGGCATGCTTGTTTGGGGTGACATCTAGATGGGAGCTATCGATTTTCTTCAATTTCCGTCAAAAAATGTTGCCGCGGCCAACGTTTTTAGAACTCAGTTTAGTCAGACCACAATATTTCCCTTTGGCACACCCTACAGGGCACATTTATGATTTGATTGCTTTGAAACCTGGTATGCTTGTTTGAGGAGACCTCTAGATGGGAGCTATCGATTTTCTTCAATTTCCATCAAAAAATGTTGCCGCGGCCAATGCTCTTAGAACTTGGTTTAGTCAGAAGACTCGATATTTCCCTTTGGCACACCCTACAGGGCACATTTATGATCGGATTGCTTTGAAACCTTTCATGCTTGTTTGGGGTGACCTCTAGATGGGAGATATCGATTTTCTTCAATTTCCATCAAAAAATGTTGCCGCAGCCAACATTCTTAGAACTTAGTTTAGTCAGACCACAATATTTCCCTTTGGCTCACCCTACAGGGCTCATTTATGATTAGATTGCTTTGAAACCTGGTATGCTTATTTACGGTGACCTCTAGATGGGAGCTATCGATTTTCTTCTATTTCCATCAAAAAATGTTGCCACGGCCAACGTTCTTAGAATTTAGTCTAGTCAGACCACAATATTTCTTTTTTGTACACCCTACAGGGCACATTTATGATCGGATTGCTTTGAAACCTGGCATGCTTGTTTGGGGAGGCCTCTAGATGGGAGCTATCGATTTTCTTCAGTTTCTGTCAAAAAATGTTGCCACTGGCAAAAAAACTGACATTGGTCCCAGTGATCTTCAATTTTGCCATTTCATTTATAACTTACCAAGTTCAAGTTTGTCAAGTTGAGCTACAGTGTCATTGACACTTTCATTATTAAGTAAACTCTGTTGGATAAAAATTCTATGCAGTCAAGACAACTGTGATGCCGTATTAAACCCTGAACTCACTGTGCATGCATTTTTCCTGCCTCAATAGTGACAGGTCAAGTTTGATATAATGTTGAAAATCGCAACACTGTGCCTTTTGTGCAAAAAATATGTTTCACAAGCTTTCGACCATAGTCTTTTTCAGGTGAACATAATGATAGTGAAATACCTAAAAAAGACCATATGGTTGAAAGCATGTGAAAAAGTAAATACATCATCATGCGTAAAAAAGGTGTTAATTCATCAATTTTTATAAATGTCATGACAGATATGACTATCTACTTCTTATATATGCATCACATTACCTTCATTATTTTTTTCATGCAGTCTTAGTGTGCTACAGAAATATTCATGAACACCTTTAAAACTATAATAATCCCCAAAATATGCACATTGAATTTAACATTAGGGATGTTAACATTACGAAGCATCGTGTGATCATCTTAAACACCTCCAATATCTATCAAGTCCTGAGGCTATGACTGAATGACAGCTGGAAACAATAATTCAAATCCAGAACATGCCACCACTCTTACAAGCTTTTTGGTGATGTTTTTTTTGTAATTATAAAGGTTCCTGCATTTATCTTTTTCAGCACCAAAGAAACAGTTATTGGAGCAGAATTTTTAAGCAGAGTTACTGTTGTTGTGCATTCTGACAATGTGAACTATGTAACAGTTATGCCAAATAATATTGAGCGAGATTAAATTCACACAATCCATGCACCACTTCTTCGTAAGATTGGAGACATTTATTGATTTTGTGTGAAGAAAAAGATGTTGTTATATTAGTTTCAAATGTACTGTTGTATCTCTGCTGAAAATTTTCAAGCTTTGTGTACAAAGGATAGCCGACTTACATTGCAGAGAACGGATCATAATAATATTAATAATAAAACTAAAACATACAGAAGATGTATACATTTCCCACATTGGACTTCATAGTTGTGTAAGAAAAAGTTGACCAATTTTTCATTCCATATAAAGCTAGAGTACCAAGTGTCTCATCCAAACTAGTATCATTGCGTATCGAAAAGGTAATAAATTTGTGTTGGATTTCTTTAACTGGTAGAGTGCAAAATTAGCTTAGAGTATCAAAGTTGGCTGTTGACTTGCCTTTGCTTTGTTAAGAGTTTTTGGGAGAGTACCAGTGATCATTTTCGCATGTTGATACATCTCCCAAGGTCTTTCGATTAGACTTATTCAGGCCTTTCAAGATGATCTTGCTCTCAACAAGTCTGAGTTTGTTGCACCTTTCCTATGACCAGCTTTGCAAATTTACCAGTTGGTCACTTTCAGTGAACATCATTCAACCCAACTGATGAACAACTTTTTCACTTCCTTGATACATGTTCTGAAGCTCATACTCATCACCACCTGTGAAGAAAATAATATGAAAGTAAGTTTGTAGAATAATGAGAGAAATGAATTAAAATTCTGATTTAAGAATTTACAATAACTGAGAAACCTTTCTACTCATGTTGAAAGGGTATTTTATTTACAACAGTTTACATTAGTGTTAACAAAAATAAAGCCTTACCTGTGAAATAAGCTATCATCCTAATATCCAAGAATTATTCATTAACCTCAGCTTCCTGAAGATGTGCATATTGCAGGTGAAAAGTTCTGCTTTTTTAAAAGACTTCTTCAGCATGTATGTACATTGTGTGTCATTTGGACCCAAAATAATACAATCTTTTCTTCAACCTTTGCTATATCATATGCAATATCCAAATCATTTAAAATCTATTCTTCGATGAGGATGAGATAATACTATTGCAACAGGATATAAAAGATAAATGAGAATGAGTAATAGATAAGAATGATTGAGCAATAACAACAGACTGACAAGCAAAAAGCTGAAAATTTTCTTGACTTAGTTATTTTCTAAATTTAAAGGCTTACAAGGTGTGCAATGTTCAAGTCTAATTGAGTGAAAAAAAACTAAGTCCAATATTTACTGTGAAATGAACAAAGTCCAACATTTGGCATAAAAAAACTAAGTCCAACATTTCCAGGGTGCAAAATCAACTAAGTCCCAAATTTCCAGGGTTTTCCAGGCTTTTTCCAGGGATTCCAGGGTCAATTCCAGGGTTTTCCAGGGTCCTTTCCAGGGTTATTCCTCTGTTTAATGTTTTTCAACATTCATTTCCAGGGTTTTTCCAGGCTTTTGGTGCACTTTCCAGGCTTTTCCAGACTTTTTCCAGGCTTTTCCAGGGTTTTGTATTCTCAACCCTGGAAAATTGAGAGACGGGCCCCAGAGTAGGGCCATACCCAAAAGTGTGCCTAAATCTTAAAAAAATCTTCTTCTCATGAACCAGAGGTAGCAGAGACTTGATATTTGGTGTGCAGCGTCCTTTTGAGGTGTAAACTCGGATTTTGTTCAGGCGAAGTCTGAGGAGCTATATATTTGCCGTTATGGGAGGGGCAAGAATTTTACCCCACCCAAAATTTCAGTTTTCCAAACCGAGAGGCTGATTTGAACCAAATTTGATATGAGGGCTTATTGGGTCATAAGTACTTAATTTATGCCCCCCAAATTTTTCCTGTTGCCCCATCAGAACCGCAGCAGCTAAAAATAGAAAAAAATTAAAATGCCCACATCTCCAAAACTACACGGCTCTGAGAATTTTTATTTGGTGTGAAGCTTCATTAGGACTAGCATAAAGGACTGGTCCAAAAAATAGACATTAGCTTTAAAATAGGATACTTTTCTGGGACTTTGAAAAAGTGCGGAGTCATCATTTTTTGACCCTGGGTAATGGAAAAACATAAAAGAATCTTCTCCAAAACCACTGCCCCAAAAGCTTACATATTTCACATATAACATCTTTGGAAGATTGATATACATATTTCAGGGTTTCCGCTAGGGGACAATTTGTGGGCCCGGTAGTTTAAAGAAAGTGAAACTCACACGCCTTCGGCGTGCGTATAGAGGGGGGCCTAGGGGAGTTCTCTCCCCAGGAAAATTTTGATTTTTAGGTGCTCTCTGGTGGCTTCTTGGGACATTCTGGTCACTAAAATGCTGAATAATTAATGTGGAAAATATGTATTTTTTCCTCATACAATTCTCTAAATTCCCACGGGACACACAATACTACATCTGGTCGGAGGTTTCATAAAAATACTAACCCAAACAACACAAAATCCACGAATCCTAACACAGTGACTGAGCTTTGTTTACAACCGCTCGCGGTAATATTCGAAAAGAACCATGATGCTGACGTGTGACGTCATGCACGTGCAATTACCGTACTGACTCATGTAGAAGCCCAGGGAGGTGCTTGTAGTGGATAAATTGCAAAGTGTGTGGGGGGGGGGGGGGGGGGGGGGGGGGGGCTTCGGGACGAGTAATAGTGCTTGCAAGATGCATTGGGATGCGTCTGAAATTGGCGATATAAGGCAAGTAAATATCCACTGGGTATGTTACGTTTCTTTGGAAACTGCCATACAATTTTATAGAATTTGCTTTAAAAATTCTCATAATTATCTTGTACATACGTTTCATTTTCAGATTTCGGGTTTTAATCCTCAATTTAATGAATAAAACAAACAGAAAACCATGCAGTGTTGTTTTAATTTTTTTTTGTACAGGCTACTCTCGAAAGTTGAAGCCAGAAATGGAGGTTAAGTGTGTCAATCAGCACTGCAAACCACCCCCTTGAAAACAGACAAACATTGTCTGTTTAAAAATAGAGGGTTTTTTTTAAATATGTACATTTTTAAAAAATTTTACGAATAAAACAAAATATAGCTTCACACAAACTCAATAAAAGAATCATAATATGAAGACCAGATAAAATTTACACAGCGAAATATGAATAACAAAATAGTTGCCTCCCTTGGCACCATTTGAAAAATTGATTTTACACTGAAAGTCATAACTTCACATGTTGCAGGGCATGATGAAATGATAAATGAGCATGTTTTATTGAACCAATAAGTCATAAATCATATCCCTGTTTATATTGTTATATAATTCTCAAATACCAGAGTTGTAATTATTTTTTTTTTTTAATTACCACTTTCTCATTAATTTCTGAACACCCGTTTTTCACAATGAGTTGTGCACGCTCGAAAGTGGCACCGTTCTTTCACAATGAGTTGTGCACCGCTCGAAAGTGGCAGTGTTCAATCAGTATCTTTCTGATGATATTCAACCACTGTGAAAACTGTGAAAACTATATGTTGTGGGAGTGTTTCAGACAACTACTGACAGCAGCCTGCACACTCATTTGAAACAAGTGACAGCTTCCAAAACGAGTACATCATTTGTCGCTCAAAATAAAAGCCAGTGATTTCGGACCAAACACGACAACTTGAGTCCGAAATTTTATAGGCGACGTTTAGGATTTGAACTTTGTTTCCCCCTCTCGTCTGGGGGTTATAAGGTATCAGGTTGTCGCCAGTAATAGTAGGCATAGTATACAACATAATTATGCCTATATTACGTGGAAACAAAGGATCCCGAGTGTCGTTACGATACAGCATTGTACTCGACATTTTAACCACTAGCTTTTCTGACTGATCATAGTATGATCGGCGGGGGGAATGGGGCCGGTCGACGGACCTGCTGCCGGTATAGCGGAAACCCTGCATATTTATTGAAATCAATTCCCTGGGTCCATATTTGGGCTCTCTGTGGGAGCCCAAATGTTCAGATTAGTGTAATATGAGAAATATTCTTTAAAAATCTTCTTCTTCAGATCCACCAATCAGAATCTTTTGATATTTGGTATGCTGCATCCTTGGGGTTGAGATTCAAGTTTGTTCAAGCCAAGTCCTTCATATTTGGACTCCCTGTGGGAGCCCAAATTATTACTTGGTTCAATATGAGGAATATTCTTCAAAAATCTTCTTCACATCCACCAGTCAGAATCTTTTGATATTTGGTATACAGTATCCTCAGGGAGGTGAGATATAAGTTTGGTAAAGCCATGTCCTTGAGTTCATAATTGGGCTTCCTGTGGGAGCCCAAATTGTACCAAAATTTCTATTTCCCGAACTGAGAGGCCGATTTGTACCATATTTGATATGAGGGCTTATTGGGTCTGAAGTATCTAATTTATGCAAAAAATCTTTTTTTCGTCACCCCATAGGAACAGCAGGAGCTAAAAATCAAAAAAATTTAAAACACATATCTCCAAAACTAGACTACACTGAGAATTTTTATTTTGTGTAAAGCTTTCTTATGAAAAGCAGAAAGGAATGGTCCAAAAAAAATTGTCATCGGTTTTATCATAGGGTACTTTTCCTGGACTTCTGAGTCATCACATGAAAGAAACTTCTTCTCCCATACCACTACTCCAAAGGCTTTCATATTTCAGATATAACATCTTCGGAAGATTAATTCACATGTTTGTCGAAATCAAATCCCTGGGGCCATATTTGGTCTCTCTATGGAAGCCCAAATGTTCAGATTAGTGCAATATGAGGAATATTCTTTAAAACTCTTCTTCTTCAGATCTACCAATCAGAATCTTTTGATATTTGGTATGCGGCATCCTTTGGGGGTGAGATTCAAGTTTGTTCAAGCCAAGTCCCTGGGTTCACATTTGGGCTCACTGTGGCAGCCCGAATTATAGCTTAGTTCAATAGGAGGAATATTCTTTAAAAAATTTTTTCCAGTCCGGGATGATATGCTTTGTGTCCTTGGGCAAGGCACTTTATCCCGGTTGCCTACATGGGGGCATGATGTTGCTGTGTACTAAGGCGTACTGCACGATGATGGCGCACATGTCTTCATCTGCTGTAACCCTGCTTGAGTGGTGCTTGAACAGAGTTAGAATGTTGAGGAGTTGCTCATCGCTGCTTGGTGGTTTTCTCCAGGTACTGTGACTTCCTCCACCCGTAAAACTGCCACGGTCACGAATAGCCATTGTGCATAAGTGTGTGACCTTAAACCCCAATAAATCAATAAATAATAAATTAATTGTCCCATCCTTTCCATATTCGATATTTTACCATATTGACAAAAAATGCAGGATTATTATGTAGTTTGAAGTTGCTATTTGTCTTGACATTTTGTAGTTAGGGGGTCATTGCCCTTGCTTAGCTTTCATTTCCATAAGTTTAGGTTTCTGGATGATAACTCCAAATATTCTTGACATAGCTAGTCCATATTTGGCGTACAGCTATTCTCACAGAATATGCAGTTCAAGTTTGATTTTGATGTTTGTGCAACTCTCTGTTATGGCATTAATTGCCCTGAACATTTATCCAACATTCCATTGAGGAGTTATTGCCCTTTAATATCTTAGAATTTTCATATATTTTTTATTCCAGATGTTATCTCCAGCTGTACTCTACATTGTCATCCATATTATATAGAGATAAGCAGTTTTTAAATTTCATGCCTGTTCAGGTTTCGGTTTCAGTTTCATTGAAAGAGTTGGGTTTTGGGTTTCGGTTTTCATAGTACAAACAAAACAATGCATACAATCATTGCATTTGCATATAGGAAGATGTATTTGGCAGTACAGGCATTTGCATCAAAGAAATAACTTCAAATTGACCCATTTATAAAATAAAACAGAACATGATTCTTTATTGAGATGTTAGTGCTGAAACGATTAATTGGTCAATCGGTTACAGTTTGATTATTGCTGTTACTGGTTACAATGTTTGCTACCGGTTAACTGTTTGCCTGTATTTGGAGTCTGAACATGCCATGTGTTCTTGTGTTGGTTGTTTTCAGAAGACTCCTTTTTAATAAAAGTTAATGTTTTCATTACCTTCCTGACCCACCAGTAAGCCCATTCTTGCCTGAAACAAATTTATGGGGTTACAGTTGCACCTGCATTTACATGTAGGCCCATCCCCAAGAAATGTAAATTTGACTGAAATATATTCAAAGCCTTTTGAACTCTGACGCTTGGCAAGTGGGTAAGTAAGAAAGAAAAGTATTCAAATAAAAGTGTTTCAAAACATATGTAACAGGAGGAGAGATAAGTGCGGGAGCTGGGATTCGAACCATCGACCTCTAGCACACAAAGCGGCCGATTTACCACAAGACTAAGAGATCCGAACCAACCAGGCTGGTTAGTAAATGGCCTTTATACCTTGACCGCTACTCTACTCTCCCTTTCTTTTGAGATTCATCACTTGTGAATCTCGCCCAGGTTTCTCCTCAGAGCGGTCGAAATACCCGCAGTGCCACCTACAGCTGAGGATCGGATGAGCCCATAAATGTAACAGGAGGAGAGATAAGTGCTGGAGCCGGGGTTTTAACTGTTGACCTCTAACACACAAAGTGACCGATTTACCAAAAGACTAAGAGATCCGGACCAACCAGGTTGGTTGGTAAATGGCCTTTACACCTCGACCAAAACACATACTTAATGTTGTGTTGTGCAATTTTTATGAACCCCATGAAAATCATCAAAAACTGAAGCCCAGTTATTGTATGTTTAATCAGTATTCAGCAAACTGAGTTGTATGACTGGAATTGGCTGCAGCCATTGATGTTTTGTTTTTTATAAAGGGAGGAGGTGGAGGGAGGTATGTGGGTTGGATCACAGTTATTCAATCAGAGCATCCTGATTTCATATTCATAACATAAAGCTGCATTGTTTTGTATTGCAAGCCACATGTGTGAATGCCAACATTGTCAAATCACAGTGGCTTCTAGTTTTTTTTTTGATCGGTTACATTGTTAATGGTGTTTCAATAAAAGCCTGTTAATAATAAATAGGCAGGTTCTCTCAGGGAGTTACACATGTAATATGAGGCTGTGTAGGTATTAATGTTTCCTGAAGCAAGTGATGCCCATTCCAACATAAAAAAATTTCATTTCCTATGATTGATTGCAGTGAAGGAATTCAGATAATCAAACCACGTTTTTCAGACACATGTTGATTAATTTAAATCCCCATTGTCTGATTGGACACGGGACAGTAACATGCCGTCAATTTATGACACAGGGAAATCTCAGAATGTACATATTAAGCTGGATATATCAAGGTAAAGTTTATACTGTTTTGATACGAACTGTTGCGATCAAATAAAAAACAACACATTTATATGTAGGAGTCGGCCGGTTTATCGTCGCCGTAGGTCCATTGCACATGTAAACTTGTAGAGCAAACTACTTCCACGGTTTCAGCCGCATTTTCATAAAATTTCACAAAAATGATCACCATGATGAGGGGAAGTAAATGATATAATTTTTTTCCTGCTTGGTTTCAAGATGGCCGACTGGCGGCATATTGGATTTTTTTTAATGTAAACTTGTGGAGCATACTACTTCCACAGTTTTAGCCATATTTTCATGAAACTTCACAAAAATGATCAGCATGATGAGGGGAAGTGCATGACATAATTATTTTCCCGCTCGGTTTCAAGATGGCCAACTTGTGGCCATATTGGATTTTCAGCTCGCCTGATTTTGAGTCGGGAGAGCTTTTGTGATCACTCACCAACTGGTGTTTGCATCTTCTCCTCCAAAACCGCTGAACCAATTTAATTGAAATTTGAGATAATAGTTGGTTATGACATCTCATTTTTAGTCGAGTTGTGACGAAGTCAAACTCGACTTATAGTTTGGTGAATGTCTGGCGGGCGGGCGGGCGGGCGGGCGGACGGGCGGGTTTTTGGCGGGCGGGCGTAAACAATTGGTTTCCGGATGATAACTTGATAGTGGTTCAACTCACATTCATTAAACTTCATACGTAGGTTGGTCTTGGTGGGAGGAAGAACCCTATTGATTTTGGACATGCTACGTCGAAGGTCAAGGTCACAGTGACCTTGAACATAGTAAATCTTAAACAATTGGTTTCCGGATGATAACTTGATAATGGTTCAACTCACATTCATGAAACTTCGTAGGTAGATTGGCCTTGGTGAGGGGAAGAACCCTATTGATTTTGGACTCGCTACGTCAAAGGTCAAGGTCAACGTGACCTTGAACATAGTAAATCGCGACAGTTCCTTTCCGGATGATAACTTGATAGTAGTTCAACCTACATTCATGAAATTTCATAGGTGTGTTGGCCTTGGTGCGAGGAAGAACTCTATTGATCTTGGACTCACCAGATCAAAGGTCAAGGTCACAGTGACCTTTAACATAGTATATCGCAACAATTGGTTTCCGGATGATAACTTGATAGTGGTTCAACCTAGAGTCATGAAACTTCATAGGTGTGTTGGCCTTGGTGCGAGGAAGAATCCTATTGATCTTGGACTCACCAGGTCAAAGGTCAAGGTCACAGTGACCTTGAACATAGTATATCGCAACAATTGGTTTCCGGATGATAACTTGATAGTGGTTCAACCTAGAGTCATGAAACTTTACAGGCGTATTGGCCTTGGTGAGAGGAAGAACCCTATTGATGTTGGACTCACCAGGTCAAAGTTCAAGGTCACAGTGACCTTGAACATAGTATATCGCAACAATTGGTTTCCGGATGAGAACTTGATAGTGGTTCAACCTAGAGTCATGAAACTTCATAGGTGTGTTGGCCTTGGTGCGAGGAACTGTTGTCACAACTCGACATTGGATCGGTGATCCTGAGCGGCATTTTTTTTGTTCAAATTAAGTTGCCTCATCCCTCGGTAGGGCCATGCCCAAAAAGTGAGCTTAAATCTTAAAAAATCTTCTCATGAACAGGCAGTAGTAGAGACTTGATATTTGGTGTGCTGCTTCCTTTTGGGGTGTAGTCTCTGATTTGCTCAAGAGAAGTTCGAGGAGCTATATTTGCCTTCGTTATGGGAGGGGCAAGAATTTTGGCCTCGCCCAAAATTTCTATTTTCCAAACCGAGAGGCTGATCTGAACAAAATTTGATATGAAGGCTTTTGGATTGGGTCATAAGTACTTAATTTATGCCCCCCAAAATTTTCCCGTCGCCCAGAGCTAAAAATAGAAAAAACTTAAAATGCATGCCCATATCTCCAAAACTGCACAGCACTGAGAATTCTAATTTGGTGTGAAGCTTCCTTAGGACAATAGAATAGAATGGTCCAAAAAAAAAATTGCTATTGGTTTTATCATGGGGTACTTTTTCGGGATTTTGAAAAAAGTGCTGAGACAGCATTTTTGAACACTTGTGGGTAATGGGAAAAACATTTAAGACTACTTTTCTCCCAAACCACTGCTCCAAAAGCTTTCAAATTTCACATATAACATCTTTGAAAGATTGTTTCACATGTTTATTGAAATCAAATCCCTGGGTCCATATTTGGGATCTCTATGGAAAAATGTTTAAATTAGTGCAGTATGAGGAATATTCTTTAAAAATCTTCTTCTTCAGATCTACCAATCAGAATCTTTTGATATTTGGTATGCAGCATCCTTAAGGGGCGAGATTCAAGTTTGTTCAAGGCAACTTCCTGGGATCATATTTGGGCTCACTGTGGGAGCCCAAATTATAACTTTGTTCAAAATGAGGAATTTTCTTGAAACATCTTCTTCAGATCTAGCAGTAGGAATGTTTTGATATTTGGCACACAGCATCCCACTGGAGGTGAGATTCAAGTTTGTTCAATCTTAAGTCCTTGGGTTCATATTTGGGCTCCCTGTGGGAGCCTGAATTATTACTTAGTTCAATATGAGGAATATTCTTTAAAAATCTTCTTTTTTTTTAGATCCACTGGTCAGAATCTTTAGATGTTTGGTATTAGCTTTTCTTAGGTGGGGCAGATGCAAATTGTTGAAATAAATTCCTTGGGTTGATATTTAGGCTACCATGTCAGGTGTGCGCCCTCAGGCCCCCTGGGACTCCAGTTTTTTTACTTAGAAAAATTGAATGCCCCTTTTCAGTCAACCACACTAGGTGGTATGCCCCGGGGAGCCTCTTGTTTTTTTACTTAGAAAAATTGAATGCCCCTTTTCAGTCAGCCACACTAGGTGGTATGCCACGGTGGGGGCATACCCGGCGACAGACCATCTCTAGTTTAATTCTGTAAAATCACTTAAATATCTGACTGAAAACAGAAGTAAATAAGCAATGAAAACACAGGTACAGCTTTGCAAATTTTTTTTTAGCCTTTTTATAGGTAAAAAATATTCAACTTGGACTTCGCCAAATCCAAATTAGTATTAATTTACATTTATACCAGATGTATTATCTAGTTAACATGTCATAAGGCTGGTATAAGAAACACTTAATGTGCCAAATAATGCCAGAAAGAATGGGTGTTAAAATAAAGAGGGCAAGGGTATTGTAATATGAAATTCTGAATCTGCTGACTACAGTATAGTCACTTGTTTACAGTGGAAAAAAAGCTGACACTGTTCAAGTCAACTTTGACGTAAATATAGTGGTTTAATCGGTAATTATTCAAATAATAGCAAACGGTTAACGGTTACAAAATTTACTAACCGTTTATGCACTATGAGATATCCAAGTCAAATTCAATCTTTTATATCAGCATTCTCCGTCTCAAATTGCTTGAAACTGTAATTTAGCTGGATACTGGATTGTGAATTACTACTAAATTGCAGCTGGATACATTTTCCACTGGCCATTATTTAAAATTTCTTATAACAAAACTCAAGAAGTATTTGCATACTGGCATCTCGTGGGTCACCGGTTACAATCCAGTGGTCCATGAGGTAAAAGGTTTACAAGTGCTTCTTGTGCTTTTATGAAAAAAGATTAAATATATTTTCAGGTAGAAAATTTTGTGAGGTGTTAATTTATTCTCCATTCAGTGCCAACACTCGACAGGGACTCCCTTTTCGGGGCAAATATACTGGAACTCTAGTTTCCAGAGCACAAGGTATTTGCATAAATTATCTCGAGAGTTTCAAGTTTGAGAAAAATGATTTTTGCCTTGCGTCTGTTGCAAAATTACTTGTATTTAGGGTAACCCGACCAACTCTAAAAAATTATGCCGACCTTAAAATTTAAAAAAAATATAATATTGACGATTATCGATTTTAGTATTCATTCAAAAGAAGAACAAGAGGATCCCAATTGCTGATTCTGACACTTTGTACTTGAACTGTTGTTATTAACTTTGTACCTAACAACACTTATAGATGACACACTCCAAAAAAAAAATTTCTTGTCACGAGTTGTCACTAAAAACTTTCATTTTCTGCCAACAAAACATTGCTTATGACCCCTCATAGGAATGAGCTCAAGGAAAATGACATGCAACCATGTCAATATCTCAAAGTGGCCTACTGGGTTTGAGCTTGATTCACAAAGGCTAGATATTCAACAAAGTAACTTGATAGAGGATGCTGTATTTAATCTTGGAAAATGATGATATGTATTTTGTAATTTTAGGTCTTTTGAGCAGTGGTTGATTTAACTTTTGAAAATTGAATATCATTTTTCTAACTTGGATAAATTTGGATTAACATTTCCTATTATTTATATGATTTTTCATTTGAAATTAATAATCAAGAGTTGAAAATTGAAAACTGCTATGCAAATTCAGTTAAATCGAGCCCTGCTTTGTAGCCAGTATGTAAGCTATCTTAACAGCCCAATTCATACCAACAGTCAACCTGAGTCAAGTAGATAAACTCTGTTAAGCTAATATACTGTTTACAAATATATTTTCAGGAAGTCAACTCTGGAAAATTGGTGTGGGCAAATTTTTCTGGTGAAAGATGGTGGCCTGGTATGGTCTTTGGTGGTGACCAGATTCAGAGGAAGACAAAGGCAAAGATGTCATGGGTATTCTGGTTTGGGGATCATAAAGTTTCACAGGTAGCTTATTCTCCTGATTATATCCAACAGGCAGCTGGTTTTCACCAATTAAATTATTCAATAACATTTTAACCACATTAAATACATAACAAAATTGCTATACCACGATTGTTGTGTGCAAACAAGCTGCCAGAGGTGATATTTTTCGTAAAAAATATCAACTTCATTCACTTAATACAAACTTAATCATGATTTAAATACAGAATACAACTCCAGTAGAGTATAGTGGACAGGAATCACGACCCGGGATGAAAGTTTTCCAGAATTTGACAGAATTCCGGAATTTGACAAAATTGTGGAATTTCCAAGTTTTCCTGGTCTGTTTTTTTGTGTTCTGAATTTTACATTTCATCCCCCGAAAAAATTTCGAGGGGAGGGGGGGGTTGGGGTTGGGGGGGGGGGGTAATATAACTGTGGTGCTGTCTGTCTATCTGTTAGCCTGTTTGACTGTAGATGGAGTTGGTTTCCGCTCTTTTAACTAAAATTCCATTTGGCCGACTGAAACCAATCTTGGCATGCGGGTTAAGCATGATAAGTGGAAGAACCCTATTCATTTTGGGATTATTATGCCAACGGTCAAGGTCCCTGACCTTGAACTTCATTAGCTCACCTGAGCAAAGCTCAAGGTGAGCTTTACTAATCACTTTCCGTCTGTCGTCTGTCGTCGTCCGGCGTAAACTTTACAAAATCAACTTCTCCGAAGAAACCACTGGCCCAATATTTTTCAAATGTTGGGTAAATGTTTACTACCTAATGTCAATTCAGATTTGTTCAAATGAAGTTACCCCTCCTCCTGGGTGGGACCACGCCCCCAAGGGGCACCAAAATCTTTGAAAATCTTCTTCTCATGAACCAGCGGAAGCAGAGATTTGATATTTGGTATGCAGCTTTCTTTTGAGGTGTAGAATCAAGTTTGTTCAAGAGAAGTTTGTCAGGCATTATTTGCCTTCGTTATGAGAGGGGCAAAAATTTTGGCCATGCCTAAAATTTCTATTTTCTGAACCGTGAGGTCGATTTGAACCAAATTTGATATGAGATGGTAATGGGTCATAAGTAGTTGATTGATGCCAAAAATTTTTTTCTCATTGCCCCGTGGGAACCTCGGGAGCTAAAAATAGGAAAAACATTAAAACTGCCATATCTCCAAAACTACACGGCACAGAGAATTCTTATTTTATATAAAGCTTACTCGTATCCAGTAGAATAGAATGGTTAAAAAAATTTCCCTATCGGTTTGATCACAAGGTACTTTTTCAGGACTTTGAAAAAGTACTGAGTCAGCACTTTTTAACACTGTAGGCAATGGGAAAAACATTAAAAAATCTTCTCCAGATCCAGCAGGCAGAATCTTCTGATATTTGGTATGCAACATTGTAGGGTGGATCTGATTCAAGTTTGTTCAAATCGGCCCCCTGGATTCATATTTGGGCTCAGTATAGGAGCCTGATTTCGAACTTAGTGCATTTCAGGCAAATTTCTTTAAAAATTTTCTTCTCCAGATCCAGCAGGCAGAATCTGTTGATATTTGGTATGCAACATTGTGGGGTGGATCTGATTCAAGTTTGTTCAAATCAGCTCCCTAGATTCATATTTGGGCTCACTATAGAAGCTCGAATTCGAACTTAGTGCATTTCAGGCAAATTTCTTCAAAAATCTTCTTCTAGGGATCCAGCAGGCAGAATCTTTTCATATTTGGTATGCAACATTGTGGGGTGGATCTGCTTCAAGTGTGTTCAAATCGGACCCCTGGATTCATATTTGGGCTCACTATAGAAGCCCCAATTCAAACTTAGTGCATTTCAGGCAAATTTCTTAAAAAATCTTCTTCTCCAGATCCAGGAGGCAGAATCTTTTGATATTTGGTATGCAACATTGTGGGGTGGATCTGATTCAAGTTTGTTCAAATTGGCTCCCTAGATTCATATTTGGGCTCACTATAGAAGCTTGAATTCGAACTTAGTGCATTTCAGGCAAATTTCTTCAAAAATCTTCTTCTAGGGATCCAGCAGGCAGAATCTTTTCATATTTGGGATGCGACATTGTGGGGTGGATCTGCTTCAAGTGTGTTCAAATCGGCCCCCTGGATTCATATTTGGGCTCACTATAGAAGCTCCAATTCGAACTTAGTGCATTTCAGGCAAATTTCTTAAAAAATCTTCTTCTCCAGATCCAGGAGGCAGAATCTTTTGATATTTGGTATGCAACATTGTGGGGTGGATCTGATTCAAGTTTGTTCAAATTGGCTCCCTAGATTCATATTTGGGCTCACTATAGAAGCTCGAATTCGAACTTAGTGCATTTTAGGCAAATTTCTTCAAAAATCTTCTTCTCCAGATCCAGCAGACAGAATCTTTTGATATTTGGTATGCAACATTGTGGGGTGGATCTGATTCAAGTTTGTTCAAATTGGTCCCCTGGATTCATATTTGGGCTTATTATAGAAGCCCGAATTCGAACTTTGTGCATTTCAGGCAAATTTATTAAAAAATCTTCTTCTCCAGATCCAGCAGGCAGAATCTTTTGATATTTGGTATGCAACATTGTGGGGTGGATCTGATTCAAGTTTGTTCAAATCGGCTTCCTAGATTCATATTTGGGCTCACTATAGAAGCTCGAATTCGAACTTAGTGCATTTCAGGCAAATTTCTTAAAAAATCTTCTTCTCCAGATCCAGCAGGCAGAATCTTTTGATATTTGGTAAGCAACATTGTGGGGTGGATCTGATTCAAGTTTGTTCAAATCGGCCCCCTGGGTTTATATTTATACCCCCGCTTCGAAGAAGTGGGGACTATATAGGAATCGCCCTGTACGTCCGTACGTCTTTCT
The DNA here is from genome assembly GCA_031216915.1 of Pictodentalium vernedei. Lineage (NCBI taxonomy): Eukaryota > Metazoa > Mollusca > Scaphopoda > Dentaliida > Dentaliidae > Pictodentalium > Pictodentalium vernedei. The sequence continues at coordinate 309,435,144 of CM062292.1, read as the reverse complement.
GTCCGGACAAATTCTTGTGTGCGCAACTCCTCCTACATTAATGAACCGATTTTGATGAAACCTTTCAAACATCATCTCTACTAAGTGAACATGTGCATATTCCAAACTTTTTAATCTGCGACAATTTTAACCAGGTTATCTCTCTTGAACTTTGATTTAATATGGGTTTCTACATGAAATTCTTGTGTGCGCAACTCCTCCTACATTTATCAATCAATTTGGACAAAACTTTTCAGACATCATCACTACTAAGTGAACATGCGCATATTCCAAGATTTTTGATCTGTGACAATTTTAACCAGGTTATCTCCCTTTGACTTAGATTTATTATGTCTTTCCGTTCGAACAAATTCTTGTGTGCGCAACTCCTCCTACATTAATGAACCGATTTTGATGAAACCTTTCAAACCTTCATCTCTACTAAGTGAACATGTGCATATTCCAAGATTTTTGATCTGTGACAATTTTAACCAGGTTATCTCTCTTGAACTTTGATTTAATATGGGTTTCTATATGAAATTCTTGTGTGCGCAACTCCTCCTACATTTATCAATCAATTTGGACAAAACTTTTCAGACATCATCACTACTAAGTGAACATGCGCATATTCCAAGATTTTTGATCTGCGACAATTTTAACCAGGTTATCTCCCTTTGACTTGGATTTATTGTGTCTTTTCATCCGAACAAATTCTTGTGTGCACAACTCCTCCTACATTAATGAACCGAATTTGATGAAACCTTTCAAACATCATCTCTACTAAGTGAACATGTGCATATTCCAAACTTTTTAATCTGCGACAATTTTAACCAGGTTATCTCTCTTGAACTTTGATTTAATATGGGTTTCTACATGAAATTCTTGTGTGCGCAACTCCTCCTACATTTTTTATCAATCAATTTGGACAAAACTTTTCAGACATCATCACTACTAAGTGAAGATGCGCATATTCCAAGATTTTTGATCTGCGACAATTTTAACCAGGTTATCTCCCTTTGACTTCGATTTATTATGTCTTTCCGTTCGAACAAATTCTTGTGTGTGCAACTCCTCCTACATTAATGAACCGATTTTGATGAAACCTTTCAAGCATCATCCCTACTAAGTGAACATGTGCATATTCCAAACTTTTTGATCTGCGACAATTTTGACCAGGTTATCTCTCTTGAACTTTGATTTAATATGGGTTTCTGCATGAAATTCTTGTGTGCGCAGCTCCTCCTACATTTATCAATCAATTTGGACGAAAGTTTACAGACATCATCACTACTAAGTGAACATGCGCATATTCCAAAATTTTTGAGCTGTGGCAATTTTAACTAGGTTATCTCCCTTTAACTTAGATTTATTATGGGTTTCTACATGAAATTCTTGTGCGTGCAACTCCTCCTACATTTATCAATCAATTTGGACAAAACTTTTCAGACATCATCACTACTAAGTGAACATGCGCATATTCCAAGATTTTTGATCTGCGACAATTTTAACCAGGTTATCTCCCTTTGACTTCGATTTATTATGTCTTTCCGTTCGAACAAATTCTTGTGTGTGCAACTCCTCCTACATTAATGAACCGATTTTGATGAAACCTTTCAAATATCATCTCTACTAAGTGAACATGTGCATATTCCAAACTTTTTGATCTGCGACAATTTTAACCAGGTTATCTCTCTTGAACTTTGATTTAATATGGGTTTCTGCATGAAATTCTTGTGCGCGCAACTCCTCCTACATTGATCAATCAATTTGGACGAAAGTTTACAGACATCATCACTACTAAGTGAACATGCGCATATTCCAAAATTTTTGAGCTTTGGCAATTTTAACTAGGTTGTCTCCCTTTAACTTAGATTTATTATGGGTTTCTACATGAAATTCTTGTGCGTGCAACTCCTCCTACATTTATCAGTCAATTTTGACGAAACCTTTCAAACATCACAACTAAGTGAACATACGCATATTCCCAAATTTTTGATCTGCGACAATTTTAACCAGGTTATCTCCCTTTAACTTGGATTTATTATGGGTTTTCAAATGGGATTCTTGTCTGTGCAACTCCTCCTACATTAATGAACCGATTTTGAATATATGTTGCACATTGTAAATGTGTTTTTCCAAATGTAAACCATATATGTGTGGGCTCTTTAAGTATTCAGTGCTGTTCTGTGGAAGGCCACATGCAAATACAAATTTCAACAACAAAAAATGATCTTTATGTATACATTTCCTTATTGCCCTCGCTTACATGATCAGAAGTGCATTCCTCTAAAAACCCAAAGCGGGGGTATTAATCACCTTCAGTGATAGTTCTAGTTGGGCTCAGTATAGGAGCAAATTTTTTCAAAAATCTTCTTCCAGATCCAGCAGGCAGAATCTTTTGATATTTGGTATGCAACATTGTGGGGTGGATCTGATTCAAGTTTGTTCAAATCGGCTTCCTAGATTCATATTTGGGCTCACTATAGAAGCTTGAATTTGAACTTTGTGCATTTCAGGCAAATTTCTTAAAAAATCTTTTTCTCTAGATCCAACAGGCACAATCTTTTAATATTTAGTATGCAACATTGTGGGGTGGATCTGATTTAAGTTTGTTCAAATCGGCTCCCTAGATTCATATTTGGGCTCACTATAGAAGCTCGAATTCGAACTTAGTACATTTCAGGAAAATTTCTTAAAAAATCTTCTTCTCCAGATCCAGCAGGCAGAATCTTTTCATATTTGGTAAGCACCATGCTTAGGGGGGGGGGGGGGGGGGGGGGGGGGGGGGGGGGGGGGGGTGAGATTCAAGTTTGTTCAAACCAAGTCCCTGGGTTCATATTTGGGCTCACACTGGTAGCACGAATTATAACTTAGTTCAAAATGAGGATTTTTTTAAAAAAATCTTCTTCAGATCCAGCAGTCAGAATGTTTTGATATTTGGTGTGCAGCATCCTTAGGGAGTGAGAGTCAAGTTTGTTCAAGCCACGTCCCTAGGTCCATATTTGGGCTCACTGTGGGAGCCCTAATGAGAACTTAGTTCAAAATGGGGAATTTTCTTTAAAAATCTTCTTCAGATCCAGCAGTCGGAATGTTTTGATATTTGGTATGCAGCATCCTTAGGGGGGAGGGGGGTATCAGTCAGAGTTGGTTTCCACTCTCTAATTAAAATGTTGTTTGCCTGATTGAAACCAAACTTGGCATGTAGATCGGGCATAATGTATTTTAGGTCATTATACTAAAGGTCAAGGTCACAGTGACCTTGAAATTCAAATTTTTATCATAGCTTGTTTTGGCTTTCTTAATTATTAAAATTATCCATTCCCAATCGAAACCCAACTAGGCATGTGGGTTGAGCATGATGAGAGGAAGAACCCTGCATATTTTTAGGTCATTATGCCAAAGGTCAAGGTCACAGTGTCCTTGAACTTCAAAGTTTATCGGTCTCGATCGAAACCAGACTTGACATGTCATTAAATACAGGTAATTTTATCTACTATCTGAAGGTGAGCGCCTCAGGCCCCCATGGAAGTCTTGTTTCTTACAAAACATAATTTATGACCCATCAATTTTAACAAGCTTTTCTACCTTGTTCCAACAGTAGGCTGCTATCTACTAGGGGACTGTTTCTCCATCCTTCCCCAATAGGGAATGCCATTTTTTAGGATGCTCAGTGTCTGGAACATTTTTAGTCGAGTTGTGACGAAGTCAAACTCGACTTATAGTTTGGTGAATGGCGGGCGGGCGTAAACAATTGGTTTCCGGATGATAACTTGACAGTGGTTCAACTCACATTCATCATTAAACTGAATTTTGGACATGCTACGCCGAAGGTCAAGGTCACAGTGACCTTGAACATAGTAAATCTTAAACAATTGGTTTCCGGATGATAACTTGATAATGGTTCAACTCACATTCATGAAACTTCATAGGTAGATTGGCCTTGGTGAGGGGAAGAACCCTATTGATTTTGGACTCGCTACGTCAAAGGTCAAGGTCAACGTGGCCTTGAACATAGTAAATCGCAACAATTCCTTTCCGGATGATAATTTGATAGTAGTTCAACCTACATTCATGAAACTTCATACGTAGGTTGGTCTTGGTGGGAGGAAGAACCCTATTGATTTTGGACATGCTACGCCGAAGGTCAAGGTCACAGTGACCTTGAACATAGTAAATCTTAAACAATTGGTTTCCGGATGATAACTTGATAATGGTTCAACTCACATTCATGAAACTTCATAGGTAGATTGGCCTTGGTGAGGGGAAGAACCCTATTGATTTTGGACTCGCTACGTCAAAGGTCAAGGTCAACGTGGCCTTGAACATAGTAAATCGCAACAATTCCTTTCCGGATGATAATTTGATAGTAGTTCAACCTACATTCATGAAACTTCATAGGTGGGTTGGCCTTGGTGCGAGGAAGAACTCTATTGATCTTGGACTCACCAGATCAAAGGTCAAGGTCACAGTGACCTTTAACATAGTATATCGCAACAATTGGTTTCCGGATGATAACTTGATAGTGGTTCAACCTAGAGTCATGAAACTTCATAGGTGTGTTGGCCTTGGTGCGAGGAAGAACCCTATTGATCTTGGACTCACCAGGTCAAAGGTCAAGGTCACAGTGACCTTGAACATAGTATATCGCAACAATTGGTTTCCGGATGATAACTTGATAGTGGTTCAACCTAGAGTCATGAAACTTTACAGGCGTGTTGGCCTTGGTGCGAGGAAGAACCCTATTGATGTTGGACTCACCAGGTCAAAGGTCAAGGTCACAGTGACCTTGAACATAGTATATCGCAACAATTGGTTTCCGGATGAGAACTTGATAGTAGTTCAGCCTAGAGTCATGAAACTTCATAGGTGTGTTGGCCTTGGTGCGAGGAACTGTTGTCACAACTCGACATTGGATCGGTGATCCTGAGCGGCATTTTTCAAATTTTTTGTGCTAGCTCAAAAGGTTTTGCTGTAACTTAACAATACTATTCGTTACATTAAAAAACAAGGAATAGACAATCAATCATTTATTAGCTCACCGGACTGAAAGTCAGGGTGAGCTATTCTGATCACTTGTCGTACGTTGTCCGGCGTCCGTCGTGAAGATGGTTTTTGGGCTTTTTCTCCCAAACCACTGGCCGCATATTAATGAAATTTCATGTGAGAAGGGGTTGTGTCTGCGGACTTTGATTTTTTGTCAAATTAGGTTTCGGCTCACATTGAGCAGAGGGATGGGGCAAAAATGCTCCAATTCTTAAAAAATCTTCTTCTCAAGAACCAGCAATAGCAGAGACTTGAAATTTGATATGCAGCTTCCTTTTGAGGTGTTGACTCATATTTGTTCAAGAGAAGTTGGAGGGGCTATATTTGATGATGTTAAAGGAGGGGCAAAAATTTTGGCCCCGCCCCAAATTTCTATTTTCCAAACCGCGAGGCCGATTTGAACCAAATTTTACATAAGTGCTTATTGGGTCATAAGTACCTAATTTATGCCAAAATTTTTTTCCCCATAGCCCCGTGGGAACCAAAGGAGCTAAAAATAGAAAAAAATGAAAACGCCCATATCTCCAAAACTACACGGCACTGAGAATTCTTATTTGTTGTGAAGCTTCCTGAGGACCAACAGAATGGAATGATAAAAAAAAATTGCCATCGGTTTTATGATGGGGTAGTTTTTGGGGACTTTGAAAAAGTGCTGAGTCAGCATTTTTTAACACTGTGGGTAATGGGAAAAACATAAGACTACTTTTCTCCGAAAGCACTGCTCCAAAAGCTTTAAAATTTCACATATAACATCTTTGTAAGATTGTTTCACATGTTTATTGAAATGAATTGCCTGGGTGGATATTTGGGCTCTCTAAGGGAGCCCAAATGTTTAAATTAGTGCAGTAACTCAATGTAGTTTGACAGAGCTCATTGAGGTCATCAGTACTTTATTCAACCAAGAATAACATGCCCTGCATCCCTGTGGCAGCAGATATCATAGAGGCTATAACATCTTGCAAGACTTGTGGTCCAGAAAAAAACATGCATTTAGTCGCGGCAATGTTAGTGTACCAGAGATTCTTCTGCCCTCTTTGCAAGCCTGGAAATAAGCAATCTGTCATTTGCAGAATGGGGTTCCCAGGGGGTGAATTTGCTGATGTTATCCCATACATGGGCTAGAATCCCCCAATTTAGCCTATGGGTACCTCTTTCTGTTTTGGCTTGAAACCTTGCTTCAGATTGAGGTTCACAGATAGTATATATTTTCTTATGCTACCCTAGTGCGCAAGGTAGCATCACCAATTTCTCCCTTTACAGGCCTCATTCCACAGATGACAGTTTGCTTGTTTTCCGGCTTGTCTCTTTGGGAAAGGTTCCCAGGCCAATTCCATTGGGAAAATGTTCATCATTGATTATTTTGGAGGAGATCTCAGGTGAAGAAACATACAACAAATCAGGAATATTACCTTCGAATGAAATTGAGAACATTAACGATTTACAGGAAATGATTTTATCTGACTGATAAACTATTGGCATACTTGCAGGAACATATCTAGTTCGTGGGAATTCCCAGTTGAATTTATAGAAATTGATTCATCATTGGCAAAAGGCAAAAAATTAAGAGTGGCACAGCTGTGCACTTGACCGATTGAATTATTCCCAGAGGGGTAATGATAATCGTATCTGCATTCTCAAAATAGTGGTGGTGGTGGGGATTTACTGTATTACATCTGTCCATTTGCCCGCTCATCCATCTGTCCATACTTCCAATTCTGTCTAAACAAACATAGAGGCAGTTGAACAATATGACCAAGTGGATATGACACAGTAGTTTGGTATACAACATCCCTAGGAGATCTAATTCAAGTTTGTTCAAATTAAGTCCCTCAGTTCATATTTGAGCTTCTTATGGGAGCTGGGATTTTACTTAGTGCAATTTGAGGAAAATTCTTTAAAAATCTTCTTCAGATCCACCAGTCAGAATCTTCACATATTTTGTATAGAGTTAGGTGTCTGCTGGGAGCTGTTGTGGCAGTTTTTCTCCCCTCTGTTGGGGGTAAAAATTTCTGCCAGTTCCCTTTTTGGCTGTTGGGGTACTTTTCTGTTCCCCTCTGGGCTTTTTTTCCTGCCACCTTACTCTGGTAGCTGGGGGTGCCCTGATTTATTTTTTCTTTGGGTTCACCTTTTCCATCTACATTGCTCTTGCCAGATATGCCTAGGACGATATCTTGCGGGCCATTTTTGTTGTCCTAGCATGTTGAAGTTTCCCATTATTCATGCTCCACTTAATTTGGGTGTTCTGTTGTAAGACCCTGTGGGTGGGGTGGTCTTCCACCTTTTGGGCTTCAGTCTATCATTTAGTTCGGGCATGTGCTGTTTCCTCCCATGCCTGCGGGAAGGGGAATGCAGTCATTCAGGGCCTCCTGATTTGACTCTGTCTAGAGAGAGTTCTACCCCCTCGGTGGGGGTTTTGCAGTCTTTTTGTGGCATGGATACCACGGTAGCTGCTGACTTTGTGGCGAAGAGATGCCAGGCTCCAGGACTGCTGTCCCCATCCAGTCGACATCTGAGGCTGTCACTAGGGTTGTGATTCCTCATTTGGAGCCGAAGCTCGGTTGCTTTTTCCGCCTTTGTCAGCAGCTCCAGCTGCTGCTCCATCAGGGACGTCAGTGGTCTCCGTTTCAGCCAGCCCTTGCTTTTTTGGACGTGGGATATTGGACTCGACCTTCCCTGGCTTCAACTCGGTGAAATCGGAACTGATTGCCGGCCGATCCCTCTGCTGTGGTCTCTCAGCCGTCGAGCCCAGCAGGTTTTGATTTGGATTCAGATGTCCATAGTGGGGTCACCGTGGACCCTGTTGCACTTCCTTCACCGCACTCTGGTCCTTTGGCCAGTTTTGTGGGACCGGCGCATTTTGTGCACACTGGACCTTCTGTCCCTCAGAGGTCCACGGCGACACGAGTTCCCGCACTTCAGATCCTTGGGGTAGTTCATACCCCTATATGCATCTGTATTCAGATGTTTCGGCTGCTACCCCTCGCTCCGCATTGGGTGTTCTAGAGAATCGTGACCCATTGCTGGTTTAGAGGTCAGATATGAAGCCACTTTGCCGGGCCCTACCCACGTTGAACCAGCAGATGCGGGTCGTGATCTTAGCGAAGCCCTCTCCTTGCTCACGTAGATTCTTTCCAAGAGCCTTTCCGTTGCCTCTAGCTAGGCTTCTAGTGGCTTTGAGGCTCCCTCCGTGTCACCACCTCCCAGGATTGGAAGCAGGCCGCTTTCTGATCTGCCTGATGTTCCTAAACCATGGAAGGCATCACTGGTATGCCCGACATGGGCCATGTGTCTTCCAACTCAGGCGATGGGTCAGACACACCTGACGTTGAGAGCCATCAGTCGTCAGACTTGAGAGACACACCTGACGTTGAGAGCCATCAGTCGTCAGACTTGAGGACGGCTCTTGACTTTGTGTTTGAGTTTCTTCAAACCGTCAGACCAGCCGGAGGTTTCAGCCAGGCTGCGATCATCGGTCGCACGCCTACAGCCTATGGAGCAATCCGTTTCTGGGCGCCTTCGACTGTACCAGTCGGTACAAATGGTCAAAGCTTTTGCAGCATTGGACTCAAAGCTGAGTTCCAAGGCTATGAAGACTTCGTTCTTCACTAGGCTGATACCGTTTTGCCTCCTGTGCTTTATCGTTCCTACAATTTCGCTAATCCGTCCGTCTGCCAGACTTTGTTGGTCTTGGATCAGGACTCCTCCCTCCCTCAGGCTTTCCAAGCCCAAGTTGGCCGTTTTTCCTATGGCGACTTTGGAGTCCATGTTGGGCTTATCCAGAGAGATGCTAGGCATGCTTTCTCTCTTGGATCACGTCGTCTCTATCTTGGCTGCTTATCTGCCTCCAGATAAGTTTGATGACATAAAGGCTCCTTTGCATGTGATCTCTAAGACGCTCATGCATCTTACTCACACGCATGCCTGTAACACAGCTAATTTGGAATTAGTTCACCGGAACGGTGTGTTGGACACAACCTGTTCCCTTCCTGAAGGGCAGCATGCTGCTTTTTGATCCGCTTCTTTGGTGGGTTCGCGACTATTCCATGATTCTGTGGCGACGGTCCATGATGACGTCCCACGTCATTCAAAGATCATCTGCTGCTTCGCCAGCTTAATCCGCCTTCTGTTGGAGGCCGAGGCCATTCCAAGCCTAACACACGCCCTTCTGCTTCCTCTGTGAAGCCAAGGGCTGGTCCTCCTGCTTCTGCTTCTTCCTCTTACTCGCGTGTTAAGGGTAAGCATTGGCAGTCCAGAGGGAGGTCTCAGGATCCTTCATCTAGCAGAGGAGGTGGTTTCTCCTCTCATGGGCCTTGCTGTGGCCTGAAATTAAGGTCCTTCCTCGATTCATCCCAGGTTGGAGGAGGGATATTCAAGTTTGCAGACTGTTGGGCCACGATCACATCCGATCCATGGGTGTTAGATGTTGTTCGGTCCGGTCTTCAGATATCTTTTCGGAGGCACCCCACTCTGTCGAGAGTGCCTCTTCCAACCTTCAAGTTCCTTTAGATGTTTCACATCCTGTCAAAGGGGGTAATTGAGGTCGTCAAGAACATTCATTGAGTGGGATTTTATTCCCGCCTGTTCTTGGTGCCGAAGAAGTAAGGCCGAATCCGACCAGTTATCGATCTAACCAGTCCTGAACCAGTCTATTATTGTTCCCAAGTTCAGCATGGAGACTTTCAGGTCGGTTCGCCACTCCAATAACCAGGGAGATTTTGCTTCCAACATCGACCTGCGAGATGCTTACTTTCATGTTCCGATTGATCGGACATCGTGAAAGTATCTCGGGTTCACTTTTCTGCGGCAAATTTACCAGTTCAAGGCCATGCCTTTCGGCCTTAACCTGGGTCCTTGGGCCTTCATCCGACTGATGTTGCATGTGATAGCCTTCCATTGCACTCAGTCCAGGGTGACTACTTTGGCGTATCTGGACGATATCCTCCAGAGGCACTCCAATACTGCTCTTCTAGAGTCAGATGTCGATACACTTGAATCTGCTCATGTCGATAGAGTTCAGAGTCAATGAGGAGAAGTTGGACCCGGTCCATTCTCTGTCATTTTGTCATCCGGGGTTGGACTTCTGTACTCCGCTGAATATGGTGGTGGTTCACTGGACGAGGACTGTGATTCTCATGGCTTTCTCACTGACTCTTGACTCGGTCCACACTCACGTCAGCTTGGGAGTATTCTCCGGCAGTTCGGTGACGAATCTCATTCTTCTAGGTCAGGTGCATGTCCGACCTCTCCAACACTTTCTCAGTTGTTGGAGGCCGATTGTCGATCCTCTGGATCTGGTGCTTCAGTTACCAGCATTTCTTCATTGTCACCTTCTTCCCTAGATCGATGTTCAGTGGATTATGCAAGGAGTTCCGTTGGATTTGCCTATGTCCGATCATGTTCGAACGGCTGATACCAGCGATCTCGGATTGTGCGCGAAGTTGGATCGTATGGGCTTTCCCTTCACAGTGTATGGGACCAGGATCAAGCAGCTCTTCACATAACCAGTTTCCGGCAGTGGATTCCCCACATTTCAAATAGTCCGGTCCTTCTGTTGTCCGACAATTCGACGGTGGTTGCATGTACAAGTTGGCTCGGGATCTTCTACTGCTTGTTCAAGATGTCAACGCCAGGGTGGTGGTTCTTCACATTCTCGTTCATCTGAACGTCCTAGCCGATTTACTGTCCAGATGGGGCAGGGTCATTTTCACTGAGTGGATGCTTCACAGGGCAGTGTTCCCGTCGCTTTGTGACCCATTGAAACCCTCAGGTGTACACTTTCATGTCCTTGTGTCCAGATCCTCTGACTTTCACCATGGATGCTCTGTCACTCACTTGGAACTGTATAGATGGCTACACGTTTTAGCCAAGATACGAACCTGCAGTTGTCTAATCATTCTGATAGCTCTCCTGTCACCTCAGCGGGTGTGGATCAATCGGCTCCGCTCTCTGTTGGTGGCAGTTCCGGCACATCTCCCTCTACATCACGACCTTCTTTGCCAATTTCATCCGAGGAGGTTTCATGTTGATCTGACTTCATTGTGCCTTCATGCATATCTTTTGTCAGGTTCTGTCCCCACCGTAGAGGTTTTTCGAGACGAGACGAGAAGTGGAGTGCATTTCTTCTTCAAGGCAGCACTCCACTGGGCTAGCCTATGTGGCTAAGCTGAAGTTCTTCTGTTGATGGTGTGCTGATCACTCTGTTGATTATGCTGATCCTTCAATAACACGGATTGCGAAGTTTCTGGAATATCTGTTTGATTCATGGGGTCTCCAACCTGTTACTATCAAGGGTACAGTTCCATGCTTTCAGAGACCTCTTCGTATGTGGGAAAGCGTTGTATCGGCACTAATCTGTACCTCTCCAAGCTTATTTGGAACTTTTCTTTGAAAAGGCCTAGGTTTTTGCAGCTTACCCCAACATGGTATCTTTCTTGGGTGCTGCTTTGCTTTGTGGGGGGGGGGGGGGGGGGGGGGGGGGGGGGGGGGGCGTTCGAACCTTTATCTCAGGTGGATATGCATTTTCTCACAAGATGGCATTTGTGATAGCTTTTGCCTCAGCCAGAAGGGTTAGTGAGCTTTGGTCTGCCAACTGTGTTATTTCACCACTGATTGCTCCTTTCTGGCCAAGAATCAGATGCCAGAAACTACTCCACCTCCAATCTGTATCTGGGCTCTTCCTTCTGCTGATGGTAATCACCCTTTGTTCTGTCCGGTTCATGCAATTCACATTTACCTCAACCAGACGCAGTTCATTAGGAATGGCAGGGAAAGATATTTTTCTGTCTCTTATCCCTGGTCGACAGAAGATCTCTCCTCAATCCATTTCTAGATGGATTTGTCTTGCTATTTGTGCGTCATACGCTCGTCTAGCGACTGATGATTTTATTACCAATCACTTTTCTGCCCACGAGGTGCATACATTGTCTACCTACTGGGCTTATGCTAACTCCGTCAGTTGTCGGATGTTATGCAGGCAGCCTATTGGAGAAATGCTTCTACTTTCTCCACCTATCTGCGTCAGTTGCGGGAGTAGTCTGATGACCTTTTTTCTATAGGCCCACTTTCTTCTGCTCAGGCTGTCATCAACTTTAGCCATTAGGGTTCTTGCAAGGTGAGTTCCAGCCCTGTTCTTGGTCTGTCCTTTCAGCCTGTGTGTCACACAGGGCCATACACCTCCTCTCCCATTGTCATTTACTAAAGGTTGTGAAGCTATGGTTTTATCGGCCTTGGGAACTCTTCTTCTGTCCCTGGTTCCAGCGCAGTCGGGTTATGTGGGGGTTGGTTATGTGATTCCCTCCTCCTCTTGTCTATTCAGCCTGTTGTAAACAATTGTAAGGTAGGTTGATAAAAATTTAAATTTTATAGTAAATTTCCTTTCTTATTATACCTACCACAATTGTTTATGTGGACGCCCTCCCATCTTATTCAAGTAAAAATCCTTCCTCCCCGCTGATCAAATAACTCCAATGTTGTTGGATTCAAATAGAATAACACGTTGGGTATACGTCTGCGCACTGGTTCCGGAAGCCATGGATTAGTACTAGAAGAGTGTCCCCTACTGGGTGTATGCCTGTCGCACTCGACCCAGTTTTGGCTCATTTTTTCTTGGTGCTTCTGCACCACTTTTCTTTTAGAAAATAGAGAGTATATTTCCGAGTTAGGGACTTCCACTGTAATGCAAGCCTGTTGTAAACAATTGCAGTAGGTGTAAAAAGAGAGGAAATTTACTATAAAATTTAAATATTCCATGAAGTCCCTGTTGAGTGTCATTTCACTTCATTTCTTCACCCAACTGATGGCTTCCAGGAATATTTCACCAAATTTCAATCCAAAATTTTAATCAACCTAGGTGGCCTTTTCAGAGGGAAGCCATTTTGTCATTTTTAGCTCAACTTGACGAAGCATTTATGATTATCGCCTTGAAACTTGGTATGCTTGTTTGGGGTGACCTCTGGATGGGAGCAGCTATCTATTTTCTTCCATTTCCATCAAAAACATTGCCATTAACACTGACCTTTGAACTTTGTGATTTTTTGCTTCAATATATTCCTTTGGCATACCCTACAGGGCACATTCATGAATTGATTACTTTGAAACTTGATATGCTTGTTTGAGGTGATCACCAGATGGGAGCTATCCATTTTCTTTCATTTCCATTGAGAAACGTTGTCGTTAGCAATGACGTTCAACTTATCCATTTTGGACGTCAACAATCTCATTGACACACTGCACAGGTCACTATTATCAGATCACTTTGAAGCTTGGTTATCTGTTTTTGGGTGAGCGCAGTTATGCATCAGTATTTCACTTTGTCACTCTCAACAGGGGCACATTTATGATAGAGTTGTAATGAAACTTGGTATGCTTGTTTGGGGTGACCTCTAAATGGGAGCCATCGATTTTTTTCCATTTCCGTCAAAAAAAACTGCCGTTGGCAACAACCTTTGATGAACTAAGTGCAGTTATGCATCAATATTTGCCTTTTGCACACCCTACAGGGTACATTTATGGTTGGACCGCTTTGAAACTTGGTATGCTTGTTTGGGGTGACCTCTAGATGGGAGCTATCGATTTTCTTCCATTTCCATGAAAAAACGTTGCCATTGGCAATGACCATTAGTGTATAAGAATATTCCATTGGCACACCACACAGGTTCCATTTATGATAGGGTTGCATTGAAACTTGGTATGCATGTTTGGGGCGATCTCTAGATGGGAACTATCGATTTTCTTCCATTTTCAACAAAAAAATTATTGTTAGCAACGACCTTTAAACTTAGTGCATTTGTGCATCAGCATTTTCCTTTGACACCCCCTACAAGATACATTCATGAAAGTATCGCTTTGAAACTTGGTATATTTTGGGGGTTGACCTCCAGATTAGGGGAGCTTTTATTCCTGTCAAATTGAGTTGCCATTAGTAATGACTTTCAACTTTGCCCTTTTGTGTGTTGACAGTTTCCTTTGGTACACCACACAGCTCACATTGATCTGATTGCTTGGAAACTTGGTGTGCTGGTTTGGACCACCTTTTAGATGTGATCTGTTGATTTTCTCACATTTCCATCGAGTAACAGTGCTGTTAACAATGATCTTTTTGCATCAACATTTCTCTTTGGCACACTCTGCAGGGTGCATGTATGAATGGATCGGTTTGAAACTTGGTTTGCTTATTATGGGTGACTTCTGGTTGAGAGCTATAGATTTTCTTCCATTTCTGTCAAAATAAGTTGCCATTAACAACGACCTTCAACTTTGCCGTTTTGTCTGTCACCAATATCTTTGGAACACTGCACAGTTCATGTTTACGATTTGATCACTTTGAAACATGATGTGCTTGTTTGGAGCTTTTGATTTTCTGTCAAATTGTTGATTTTTTACACGTACAATAACTCGAAAACGCTTCGAGATATTTTCAAGATTTTTTGGTAGGTGGTTTATGTTGATGGAGGGAAGCTCCCTTTTGTTTAGTGTCGCCGTTCGATTAGTCATTCCAGAGTTATGTGACTTTATTACTTACAAAATTGTTGATTTTTTACACGTCGTACGATAACTCGAGAACGCTTCAAGAGATTTTCACGATTTTTTGTTAGGTGGTTTATGTTGGTGTCGCCGTTCGATTAGTCATTCCAGAGTTCGGTTGGTGTCGCCGTTCGATTAGTCATTCCAGAATTATGGGACTTTATTTTTCACATGTCGAACAATAACTTGAAAATGCATAGAGCAATTTTCATGATTTTTTGGTTGCAAGTATATGTTGATAGACGGAATCTCCCTTTTGATTTGTGTTGCTGTCCGATTTGTCATTCCAGAGTTATGGGACTTTATTCATCAAAATATAGGCAATTTTCCACATGTTGGACTTTGAGCAATTTTCATGATTTTTTGGTGGCAAGTATATGTAACCTGACAAGTATACACATGTATACTCATATTGTGTGGTTCCCTCTTGTAATTAATCACGGGTGTATCATGCGCTCATGGTGCAGCTGTTTATTAAATAAATTTTTACAATTGTTGTTTCTATTCATGTTGGATGAAGGGCTGAACAAACTGGTGTTTGTTTTACTTCCTGGAAGCAATAGTTGATAGTAATGTCAAAAACCAATACTGATACATTGTGGCATGGCATGATAAATTATAGGAAGCAGAGACCAAAGTAAACAGGACAAATTACAGTATCAAGGTTATTTTGAAGACACCAAATGTGGTCATGATTGGACATGATGCTTGAAATAGCAAAATGTCATTATCACCTTGTCTTGTGACTGTTGGGTGTTACGCATATGAATAACCTTATGATTACAATGGCATGGCAGGGGGTTCAGGACCAACCACCTATCGAAACTATGCTGAACCATGCACACCACCAATAATTGAGAACCTTATGATTGTTGGCTAGTTGTGCAAACGCTTAAAATGCCACATTGAATCATTAGCACCTAGTATCTACTGGGGACAGAAAATGGAATGGATTGTATCAAACGATTTGATTGAGGATGTTCTTGGTAAAGGGAATTTAATTTTGGTGGATGGATGCAGATGTTGGACACTTGCTATCATCTTGGGAATCAAAAAGAGGTAAATCCTGCATTTTATGAAAACGTGCAGTGGCAGAAAGAATTAAAAGCAGTGATTCCCCAGGATAATTGCTGGAAAAATGATGAGCCACAAATAAAGAAATGTAGAAATGGAAACAAATGGCAGGCTGTATTGGGGCCAAATTGTTGAAGCAATGACCATGCTCTTGAGTAGGCGTAACACATTGTTAAAGAGGTAGAGAGTGTTCAAATGTGTGATTTGCTGTCTGATTAAGAATTAAGCTTGGACATTCTAGGATGACTGTTGGCTGTTGGACCATGGAGCTAACTTGTGAAATTCCTGAACCTGTAACCTACAGAGGCAATCTGCTAGCTTATTGTTCTTAACCCGGGATGTGTTTAGCTTTTATTAGGATATTGTCTTTCAGAGACCATAAAACACAATTGCTGCAGCAAAATGATCCTGTGCAGTTTGCTTATTGATAACTGCCAACATGGCTTGGTTGTCATAAAAAGGGTAGTGTACTCTTATTTTCCAATGGAGGGCCCACACATCAGCTCAAGATTGGCACTATTATTTTTTGAACAGCCAGAAACCCATGCCATAAAAAACAATTCCCTGCCAAAATGTCTCCAAACCCCAAAACAGCTTGAAAGCCTAGTCCACCGGATGCATCTGTATGCAGATAGAGAATTGGTTAAAAAAGATTCACCCAGAAACCTGGCATGGGCATTAAATAGCTGAAGAAACAAAAGCCAAATTTTAAAATCTTTCTTAGCTGCCTTGCTGAGCTGAATACCAATGGTAGGGCCTAGGTCCCGATTGCATCCCATATCACATCAACCCTTCATCCGATGCAATGCCTGTTACAGTTAAGTTAGTAATATATAAAAATGAAAGTTTGTCTCTCTTTCATTCCAGGTGTCTAGACTACGAACTACACTCTGCTGCGCTTGATTGAGACAAAATTTTGCATCCATGGGTAACTTGACCAGGAAAGGGACATGGCAGTATCTCGATGTTATCTTCATCTCATGCAATGCCATGTATAGTTTGGCCAGTTCTGTATAAAACGTTTTAGAGTAGAAATGTTGGAAAAGTTTAGAGTCTTACGCAGTACAGTCACATGGATGGTTTGGTTTGATGCCCCACTTCACAGCAGACTTGGTGTTTTTGTTTTTAGCTCTGACTGAAAGTCAGGGTGAGCTTTTCTTATCACTCTTCGTCTGTTCGTCCGTCCGTCCATCCGTCGTCTGCCGTCCATCGTCCTGTGTGAAGGTGGTGTTTGAGCCTCTTTCTCATAAACCACTGGCCACATTTTAATTAAATTTCATGTAAGCAGTGGTTAAAGGGGCATTTTGATTTTTATGCAAATTAGGTTTCGGCTCATATTGAGCAGAGGTGTGGGGAAAAAATGGACAAATTTTTTGAAAATCTTCTGATGAACCACCAGTAGCAGAGACTTGATATATGTGGTATACAGAGTCCTTTTGAGGTTTAGAATCAAGTTTGTTCAAGAGAAGTTTGTCGGGCATTATTTGCCTTCGTTATGGGAGGGGCAAGAATTTTTGCCAGTCCCAAAATTTCTGTTCTCCAAACCGAGAGGCAGATTTGAACCAAATTTGATATGAGGGCTTATTGGGTCATAAGTACTTAATTTATGCCGCAAATTTTTTTTCCCGTCGCCCCATGGGAATCGCAGGAGCTAAAAATAGAAAAAAATTAAAACACCCATATCTCCAAAACTACACGGCACTGAGAATTCTTATTTGGTGTGAAGCTTCCTTGGGACCAACAGAATGGAATGGTAAAAAAAAATTGCTATCGGTTTTATCATGGGGTACTTTTTGGGGACTTTGAAAAAGTGCTGAGTCAGCATTTTTTAACACTGTGGGCTATAGGAAAAACATGTAAGACTACTTTTCTCCCAAACCACTGCTCCAAAAGCTTTAAAATTTCACATATAACGTCTTTGGAAGATTGTTTCACATGTTTATTGAAATCAGTTGCCTGGGTCCATATTTGGTCTATGGGAGCCCAAATGTTTAAATTAGTGCAGTATGAGGAATATTTTTTAAAAATCTTCTTCTTCAGATCTACCAATAAGAATCTTTTGATATTTGGTATGCAACATCCTTAGGAGGGTGAGATTCAAGTTTGTTCAAGCCGAGTCCCTGGGTTCATATTTAGGCTGAAAATTTGGGGCCCCGTTCCGGACTTAGAAATTTTGGACCAAAATCCGGATTTTTGTTGTTGTTTTTTTATGCGTTTCGGTCAATTTTAAGACAGATTTTTTTTTTTACACTGAAAATTTGGGGTCCTGGTGGGACTTGGAAAATTTTGGACCAAAATCCGGAAAATTAGTTTTTTGATTTTTTATGCTTTTCGGTCAGTTTTAATTAACCCTCTGCACTCTGATGTAAAGTACTAAAATTTCATCCAGCAAATATTTCCTTTAATGCAACAAGGAGTTCAACCAATTCAATCTTGTTTGACAGTGCTCATAGAGCTCTGTCAAACAAGATTGAATTGGTTAAATTCCCAGCTGCATTATGGGAAAAATTTGCAGGTTGAAATTTTGATATTTAGACATTAGTGTGCAGAGGGTTAAGACAAAAAAAATTATTTTTTTTTACACTGAAAATTTGGGGCCCTGGTGGGACTTAGAAAATTTTGGACCAAAATCCGGAAATTATTTTTTTTGTTTTTTATGCGTTTCGGCCAATTTTAAGACAAAAAAAATTTTTTTTTTACACTGAAAATTTGGGGTCCGGGTGGGGTTTTTTTTATGCGTTTCGGTCAATTTTAAGACAAAATTTTTTTTTTTTTTTTTACACTGAAAATTTGTGGTCTGGGTGGGACTTAAAAAATTTTGGACCAAAATCCGGAAATTTTTTTTTTGTTTTTTATGCGTTTCGGTCAATTTTAAGACAAAAAAAGTATTTTATTTTAACACTGAAAATATGGGGTCCAGGTGGGACTTAGAAAATTTTGGACCAAAATCTGGAAATTAGTTTTTTTGATTTTTTTTGCGTTTTAAGAAGAAAAAAAAAATTTTGGCTGAAAATAGTTTGTTTGGGAAAAAAATCTGTTTTTTATGCTTTTATCTCAATTTTGGGACATAAAAGTGCAGGAACTGAAAATAGAAGGAAAATCCTGTGTATTGTGTGGGCACAATCGCTTCATCTAGTTGGTATATGCTTTTCTTAGGAGGGGTGTATGCAGCTTATTCAAGTCAAGTCCCTGTTTTGATATTTAGACTATCATGTCAGGTGAGCGCCCTGAGGTCCCCTGGGGCCTCCTGTTTTTTAACACCGGCAGTATATCTGCTATAAAGATTATTCTGAAATTATACCTCTTGAATGATCAGCTGTGTCACTTAATCAAACCCACACAGACTGATGTCGATATATATCCAAAATTTCAACCTGCAAATTTTTCCAATATTTGCAACATGGAATTTAACCATTTCAGTCTTGTTTGACAGCTCAGTTAACTCTGTCAAACAGGATTGAATTGGTTAAATTCCAGATTGCATTATGGGATAACATTGCTGCTTGAAATTTTGATATATCAGCATCAGTATGCAGGGGTTAACCACTGTTTTTGAACTCAAAAGTATCTTGGAGAAACATGAAATTTTTCTGTTTATAGATTCTACAGTGGAAAATTACACCATTTCAAGAAAATTTCAAAGCACATGAACCAAGCTGTAAATCAAAGATGTTTGCAAAAGGTGTTTTAGAAGCTTTAGAGGTAAGTCTTTCGCAAACTAAAACCTTTTCTTCATATTACTAACAATTTAAATGCAATATGTTAATGCCAAGTGTCAGTAGCCTAAAAATAATTATACCCCACTTTTTAAAAAAAGGTATACTGGATTTGCATCCATGCATCCGTGCGTGTATCCATATGTCTGTCCAATGTCTGTTAAGGTCATAACTTGAAGATCAGTACTCGGATTTTGGTGAAACTTTATGCATGTGTTCAGAATCATGAGCTCTTTCAGAACATAAGCCATTTTGCTATCCTCATATTTTTTCCACGAGTTATGACCCTTAAAATGTACGAAATAGCCCATCTTTTGTCTGTTCGCCTTGTATCCCAGCTTCGGGTTATTAGATCTCAATGAAATTTGACAAGACGATTGCTTATGGGAAAGTCTTTCAAACAAGTCTCTAATGTTATTTCGTACGTTTCACTTTCTTTGATTTATTCAGTGCTATTTATACACAGTAAGTACACATGTCAATACGGCTCGGGCGAGAGTCTGTATTTATGAACCGATCTTCACAAAACTTCTTGGGTACCTTTGTTATCACCTTTGGATGAGAACGAGTGTTTTTGGGTGTGGTCCGAAATTCAAGATGCCTGTCGGCGGTCATTTTATACCAAAATTAGGGGCCGTATTTATGAACCGATCTTTATGAAACTTCTTGGGTACCTTTGTTATCACTGTGGGACGAGAACGAGTGTATTTGGGTGCGGTCCAAAATTCAAGATGACCGCCAGCAGCCATTTTGTACCAAAATTAGTGCAATCAGTTTTTTGTACAGAACTTCTTTATGAAGGTTCTGATTTGAATAAATTTTTGAATGAATGTTTAGTAACATGGAATACATCACATATAATACAGGGTTTTTTCTCGTGCAAAAATTATGCAAGTTAGATGAACTTTGATTTATTCAGTGCTACTTTTACACATTAAGTGCACATGTCAATACGGCTTGGACGAGAGGCTGTATTTATAAACCGATTGTTTTTGAGTGCCTTTGTTATCACTGTGCTATGAGAACAAATATTTTTGGGTTCAGTCAAACCCACTCTGGGCCTCAAAAGATTTCTTTTCTAGTTTAGCATCTAACTGTCGCCCACCTTTACAATACTATACCTATATATTTGTTACAGGCTATGGTCAGCGTTTATGTACAGACCGTTACCAATACTTTATATGTACCTTTGTTATCAGGTCATACCTAGATGTGTGTCATGGCTGTGTCACATACTATACATGTACACGTCTTACACAAGTTGAGCTACAGTGTCATTGACACTTTCATTGAATTTGCCTGTCAGATGTCTGTTCAGGTTATAACTTTGACATTAGTGGATATTGATGAAATTTCAAACAGGTGTTCAGTATGATGAGCTTTTTCAGAAACGTTTGCTGTTTTGCTGTTCATATATTGTTTTCCATGTTTTATGACCATTGGAGTGCACAAAATAAGCAATTTTTGTTTGTTTGACAATGGTTTTCTTATGAGTGCATTTGTTTGACATCTCCCACTGGATGGTCTGATCATCACGAAACTTAGCCCATGGGCGAATGTGGGCATTATAATTATCCCCCCACCTTTTTTAAAAAGTGGGGTATACCAGATTGCTCCTGTCTGTGCATATATTTGCCTTCCGTACGTCTGTCTGTCTGCACTCAGATGACTGTTCGCATTATAACTTGAACATGACAGCTCAGATTTTGATGAAGTTTCATACGTATGTTCACTATCATGAGTTGCATCAACTGTTTGGTGTTTGGAATATTTATATTTTTATACCCCCACTTCGAAGAAGTAGGGGCTATATAGGAATCGCCCTGTAGTCTGTATGTCCGTCCATATGTCCGTCCGTACGTCTTTCCGTCCAAACAACTTCTTGTGTGCGCAACTCCTCCTACTTTAAAGAACCGATTTTGAAGAAACCTTTCAAACATCATCACTACTAAGTGAACATGTGCATATTCCAAAATTTTTGATCTGCGACAATTTTAACCAGGTTATCTCTCTTGAACTTTGATTTAATATGGGTTTCTACATGAAATTCTTGTGTGCGCAACTCCTCCTACATCTATCAGTCAGTTTCCTTATGGCCTCGCCTACATGATCAGAAGTGCATTCCTCTAAAAACCCAAAGTGGGGGTATTAATCACCTTCAGTGATAGTTCTAGTTAGTCGAGTTGAGACGAAGTCAAACTCGACTTATAATTTGGTGAATGGTGGGCGGGCGGGTGTGCGTAAACAATTGGTTTCCAAATGATAACTTGATAATGGTTCATCCTACATTCATGAAACTTCATAGCTAGGTTGGCATCGATGAGAGAAAGAATCCTGTTTATTTTGGACTTGCTTGGTCAAAGGTCAAGGTCACAGTGACCTTGAACATAGTAAATTGGAAACAATTTGTTTCCGAATGATAACTTGACTATGGTTCAATCCACATTCATGAAACTTCATATGTAGGTTGGCCTCCGTGAGAGGAAGAACCCTATTTATTTTGGACTCACTAGGTCAAAAGGTCAAGGTCACATTGACCCAGAACATAGTAAATCAAAACAATTGGTTTCCAGAGGATAACTTTATAATGGTTCGACCCACATTCATGAAACTTCACAGGTAGGTTGGCATCAGTGAGAGGCAGAACCCTATTTATTTTGGACTCGCGAGGTAAAAGTTCAAGGTCACAGTGACCTTCAACATAGTAAATCGCGAACAATTGGTTTCCAGATATAACTTGATAATGGTTTGACCCACATTCATGAAACTTTATAGGTAGGTTGGCCTAGGTTTGTGGAAGACCCTTATTAGCTCACCTCACTGAAAGTCAGGTTGAGCTTTTCTGATCACTTTTCGTCTGTCGTCCGTCGTGAAGGTGGTGTTTGGGCCTTTTTCTCCCAAACCACTGGCCGCATATTAATGAAATTTCATGTGAATATGGGTTATATAAGAGCATTTTGATTTTTATTCAAATTAGGTTTCAGCTCATATTGAGCAGAGGTGTGGGGAAAAAATGGCCAAATATTTTTGAAAATCTTCTTCTAATGAACCACCAGTAGCAGAGACTTGATATGTGGTATACAGAGTCCTTTTGAGATTTAGAATCAAGTTTGTTCAAGAGAAGATTGTCGGGCATTATTTGTCTTCGTTATGGGCGGGGCAAAAATTTTGGCCACGCCTAAAATTA
Organism: Pictodentalium vernedei; assembly: GCA_031216915.1. Taxonomy (NCBI): domain Eukaryota; kingdom Metazoa; phylum Mollusca; class Scaphopoda; order Dentaliida; family Dentaliidae; genus Pictodentalium; species Pictodentalium vernedei. The sequence goes on along the minus strand of CM062292.1, from coordinate 309,412,623 downwards.
CTATTTTCAGAACCGTTAGGTCGATTTGAACCAAATTTGATATGAGATGATAATGGGTCATAAGTAGTTGATTGATGCAAAAAAAAATTTTCTCATTGCCCCATGGGAACCTCGGGAGCTCAAAATCGGAAAAACCTTAAAACTGCCATATCTCCAAAACTACACGACACAGAGAATTCTTATTTTGTATAAAGCTTACTTTTATCCAGTAGAATAGAGTGGTTAAAAAAAATCTCTATCGGTTGGATCGCAAGGTACTTTTTTCAGGACTTTGAAAAAGTACTGAGTCAGCACTTTTTAACACTGTAGGCAATGGGAAAAAGATTAAAAAATCTTCTCCAGATCCAGCAGGCAGAATCTTCTGATATTTGGTATGCAACATTGTAGGGTGGAACTGATTCAAGTTTGTTCAAATCGGCCCCTGGGTTCATATTTGGGCTCAGTATAGGAGCCCGATTTTGAACTTAGTGCATTTCAGGCAAATTTCTTCAAACATCTTCTCCAGATCCAGCAGGCAGAATCCTTTGATATTTGGTATGCAACATTGTGGGGTTGATCTGATTCAAGTTTGTTCAAATCGGCTCCCTAGATTGATATTTGGGCTCACTATAGAAGCCCGAATTCGAACTTAGTGCATTTCAGGCAAATTTCTTAAAAAATCTTCTTCTCCAGATCCAGCAGGCAGAATCTTTTGATATTTGGTATGCAACATTGTGGGGTGGATCTGATTCAGGTTCGTTCAAATTGGCCCTCTGGGTTTATATTTGGGCTCAGTATAGAAGCTCGAATTCGAACTTAGTGCATTTCAGGCAAATTTCTTCAAAAATCTTCTTCTCCAGATCCAGCAGGCAGAATCTTCTGATATTTGGTATGCAACATTGTGGGTTGGATCTGATTCTAGTTTGTTCAAATCGGCCCCCTGGATTCATATTTGGGCTCACTATAGAAGCTTGAATTTGAACTTAGTGCATTTCAGGCAAATTTCTTCAAAAATCTTCTTCTCCAGATCCAGCAGGCAGAATCTTTTGATATTTGATATGCAACATTGTGGGGTATATCTGATTCAAGTTTGTTCAAATCGGCCCCCTGGATTCATATTTGGGCTCAGTATAGAAGCTCAAATTCGAACTTAGTGCATTTCAGGCAAATTTCTTAAAAAACCTTCTTCTCCAGATCCTGCAGGCAGAATCTTTTGATATTTGGTATGCAACATTGTGGGGTGGATCTGATTCAAGTTGTTCAAATTGGCTCCCTAGATTCATATTTGGGCTCACTATAGAAGCTCGAATTCGAACTTAGTGCATTTCAGGCAGATGTCTTTGAAAATCTTCTTCTCAAGATCCAGCAGGCAGAATCTTTTGATATTGGGTATGCACCATGCTTAGGGGGGTGAGATTCAAGTTTGTTCAAGCCAAGTCCCTGGGTTCATATTTGGGCTCACTGTGGTAGCCCTAATTATAACTTAGTTCAAAATGAGGAATTTTCTTTAAAAATCTTCTTCAGATCCAGCAGTCGGAATGTTTTGATATTTGATGTGCAGCATCCTTAGAGGGGTGAGATTCGAGTTTGTTAAAGCCAAGTCCCTGGTTTCATTTATGGGCTCCCTGTGGGAGCCTGAATTATAACTTAGTTTAATATGAGGAATATTCTTTAAAAATCTTTTTTTTTTAGATCCACTGGTCAGAATCTTTGGATATTTGGTATAAGCTTTTCTTAGGAGGAGCAGATGCAACTTGTTGACATCAATTCTCTGGGTTGATATTTAGGCTACCATGTCAGGTGAGCGCCCTCAGGCCCCTTGGGGCCTCTTGTTTATTTTGGACTTGCTACGTCAAAGGTGAAGGTTACAGTGACCTTGAACATAATAAATCATAAACAATTGGTTTCCTGATGATAATTTGACAATGGTTCCACCCATGTTTATGAAACTTATAAGTAGGTTGACATTGGTGCAAGAAAGTGCCCTATTTATTTTGGAATCACAAGGTCAAAGGCCAAGGTCACAGTGACCCTTCACATAGTAAATTGTAAACAATTGGTTTCCGGACAATAAGTTGATAATGATTAAACCAACTTTTGTGCTGTCACAACTTGACATTGGATGGGTGATCCTATCGGCATTTTTTTTTGGTGTCTTATGGCCATTTGAATGCACAAAAATAGGCTATTTTGTGTCTGTTCGCCTCGTATCTCTGGTTTGGCTTATTGGATCTCAGTGAAATTTGTTTATGGGAAAGACTTTCAAATGAGTCTCTAATAATATTTCTTACTTTTCACTTTTTAGACTTGTCCCCCTTTTTAACTTTGAAAATTTGGTGTTTGCCTCGTAATATCGCCAATATTTGGTCTGTTTGCCTCGTTTTTCAGGTTTGGATTATCAGATTTCAATGAAATTTGGAATGAAGATTGTTTATGGGAAAGGCTTTCAAATGAGTCCGGTCCCTGTAGTAAAACAAAGAAAATACATGCAAATCACCTTCCCACATGTGGCATTATGTCTTTGTTATACCCCCCCCCCCCCAATTTTTTTTTTTTTGTTGGGGGGGGGGGGGGTGGTGGTATATAGTTGAGCTCCTCGTCCATCCGTACGTCCGTACGAACATTTTGTATTATAACAACTCGAGCATCAGTTTTCGGATTTTAATGTTCTTTGGTATGGTGATAGGGCAGCTTGGGGGAACGGATGCCCTCATACCTAGCATTTCATCCATTCATGTTTGGTAGAGTTATGACCCCTGTTTGTTTTTGGCCTCTGTTTCTGACTAAGGTAAATTGTACCATAGTCTATAGGGTTGTTTGGAGGAACCAATTCTCTTCAAACATTCAGAAGTTCCTCCGTGCATCCGTATATCCGTCCATCTGTCCATCCGTACAAACATTTTGTATTATAACTCGAGCATCAGTTGTTGGATTTTAATGTTCTTTGATGGATGCCCTTGTACCTAGCGTTTCGTCCATTCATGTTTGGTCATATCCCTGCAGTAAAACAAAGAAAATACATGCAAATCACCTCCCCACATGTGGCATTATGTCTTTGTTCCACATCTCTTATTTGGAGGGTACGATCATTTCTAGACTTCAGTAACATGTGTTTCTGGCCTTTACAATTACCTTGCTGTAAAACAAAGACAATTTTATTATTTGCCTCATAAAATAGCCAAGTTTTTGTCTGTTCGCCACGTATCTCTGGTTTGGGGAGCTCAGTTTAGTAGCTCTCACTGAAATTTGGAATGAAGATTGTTTATGGGAACTGCTTTCAAAGTACCATGGTTCATTTCCTCTCTTGTCATTGTTTGACTGATGGATTGGCTTTCATGTTCCTGCAGTAAAACAAAGAAAATACGTGCAAATCACCTCCCAACATGTGGCATTATGTCTTTGTTCTATATCTCTTATATGGATGGTCATCACTAGAATCAGTAACATGTGTTTATGGCCTTTACAGTTAACTCTGGTGGTTGGGCGAAAGGTGAATTAATTTTTTCTTGTAAAACAAAGAAAATAGTATCACACTCCTATGTTGATGATCTGATTGTCACAAACTATTGGTAATTGGTGTGCAAAGATCTCACAATTTCTACTGGGTTGGATATTTCCTTTCTGTAAAACAGACAAACCCCTCATGGTGTACGTAGATCTCAATTTCTCCTGGGTTGGTTTTCCCTGCTGTAAAAAAAGACAACCCCTTCTCCTGTGTGTATGTCTAGTGTTGAAAATATGTCCATCTTAGCATTTTGAGAGGAGAGGGAGTGGAATTGCCATGCTTGGAATGTTCTTCTTAAAATTACATGACTCTGTAGTGTTACTTTGTTTTTTTATGACCCCTGAAAAAATTTTGGGAGCATATAGTCGCTGCCGCCCTGGCCGTCTGTCTTGCTGTCCATCTGACCATTTGTCTATAAAAGATTTTGTGCTCCCCCAAAAAATTTCAGAGGAGCATATAGTCGCCGCCCTGTCTGTCCATCCATAACTTTAATTTGACTGAATGAAATGAAACAAAATTTTATACATAGGTTTCTAACCACATAATAAAGGTTGGGATTGATAATGGTCTTGGTCAGGTATTCTTTGGCTGAGTCATGGCACTTTTCTAACTTAGACATGTTGATATTGGTTTCCGGATGATAACTTTAGTTGGAGTGAACGAAATGAAACAAAATTTTATGCATAGGTTAAAAACCACATATTACAGGTTGGGATTGATAGTGGGCTTGGTCTGATATTTTTTGGCAGAGTTATGGCCTTTTCTGACTTTGGATAACATTAGTTTCAGTGAACAAAATAAAACAAAATTTTACACCTAGGTTTATAACCACATAATACAGATTGGGATTGATAATGGGCTTAGTCCGAATATTTTGTGGCAGAGATATGGCCCTTTTTTGACTTAGAAGACATGTTGATATTGGTTTCTGGATGGTAATTGAGTAAAAGGTATCCAATTTCAATCAAACTTGTAATATAGCTTGTAGACAATATGCCTGATGGGTTTGATTTTAAGTGTGGAGCATTTTATCTGAGTTATGTACCCATTTTTGGACTTTGTTAACCACTAAAACATAGTTTTATCATAAAGTGGAGCATTAGTGTCCCATGGACAAAGACAAATGACTATAAACTCATGCTTGGCACTGTTGGGAGTCGGAGGGGGGGGGGGGTGTATGGCCACCCTTGGCTTTTGTAAAGAACAAAAAGTGGAAGCATTCAGCCTCCACAAACTTTGGGAATTGAATAACACTGAATTGTTTTGTAATTTAGTTCTGAAGAAACAATCATTTGCATAAATATCGGTTAGTTTCTTTCTTGCAAATAATCAGTATCAGAACTCTCTTTAATTTTATATACACAGATACTTCCTGGGAGTTACTTTAGTTTTTTCTTGAAAACAATTTCCTGACACTGGGGCAAAACAATAGCATGCAGCAGTTCAAATGGTAGCAAGCAGACTACCAGCATACAACAGGCCCTCCATTTTCAAAATCAAAGACTCTTTATGGGCATGCATCACTGTCATTTTGTGGTCCCATGATATTTCATAACCATTTTTTATTTATATATTTTTAGATCTGTGCTGATAGATGTGGTAAAAGCATCAAGACTTTGACAGATAATGAATTGCTTAGCTGGGCAAGGGATGGATTTAAAGGAGGAAAGTCTTCAGCAAATAGGACATGTTTGGATTATACTCAGGGTATGTTAAATTAAAAAGCAGGTCAAAGGAAATTCAAAAGTAGGCCTAAAAAAAGTTAAAAATCTTTTCTCAGACCCTCCTATAACCAATGCAAACTTAAAAAAAATAATAAATGGTTTATGTCTGATATTTTACCCAAAGTTTATAAAATTGATAATTAAAAAAAAAATTGTCCCTCGAGTGCAACAAGGCTTTGCAGGGCTTTAGCATTGCAAAGCCTTCTTGCACTCAACGGACAAAATACACCACCACCCACCCTATTCTGTAGATTATGGGGCCTAAAACATAAAATAAACCAAGAACCTGAACTTTCCATGGCAAAGAAATAATTCCAAAAATAAAAAATATAATAAACCGCCGCCCACATGCAATTTTACAAAAAGTGGCCTGAAAAACAGAAGATCTACTTTGTAGGGCCTTATTTGTTGACCATTTACCTAACGAGTTGCAAGGTTTTTATTATAAGATTCCCTTGGTCATCAAAAAGATGGAAAAACATTTGTGCAAATACATGGAAAAGTCGTGGAAGTTTGCATTCTTCTGAAAAGTATGGAAAAGTTCTGCAATTCTAATTAAAGCTCAAAGCTTCCTCTTTAGAGAACATGAATTTAATTTGTTTGGCCTTCACTGTCTGTAAGGTTATAAGAATGATAGTGGTGTAAGGCAGAGAAAAAAGTTATAGAGGAAAAAATATTGGTTGTGTGTTTTTCTTTCTTCATAACTCCAACCCTTTGTTTAATTATCCCCTCCGACGAAGTTAGGTGGAGGATATTGAAATGGTGTCCATTCGTCCATCCATCTGTCTATCCATCCATCACAAACTTTGCACATTTTCGATGCAATGAATTTGGCGTAGCAAAGTTTCCATCACAAAGGCGTGTATCCGCTTAACTCCTCCATTTTTAGCTCACCGAAGGGAGCTTAACTTATCACTTGCCGTCCGTTGTCGTTCGGCGTCTGGCGTCTGTCGTGAACTTTACATTATCGACTACTCCTCCCAAACTAATGGATCAAATTGAACCAAATTTGGTGTGCATGTTCCCCATCATATGTCAGTTCAAACTTGTACAAATAAACTTGCCGCACCCACAGGGGGAACCACCACAAGGGGCATAACTCTGATAGCACCCATGAATTTCTTTCCAAAATTAAAAAAAATCTTCTTCAGATCCACCAGGCAGAATTCTTTCCTATTTGGTATACATCATCTCTAGGAGTGGGAGGGGGTGAAGGGGGGGGGGGGGGGAAATTCAAGTTTGTTCAAATTGGCTTCCTGGATTCATATTTGGGCTCACTGTAGAAGCCCGAATTTGAACTTAGTGCATTTCAGGCAAATTTCTTAAAAAAAATCTTCTTCTCCAGATCCAGCAGGCAGAATCTTTTGATATTTGGTATGCAACATTGTGGGATGGATCGGATTCAAGTTTGTACTAATCGGCCCCCTGGGTTCATATTTGGGCTCAATATAGAAGCCCGAATTTGAACTTAGTGCATTTCAGGCAAATTTCTTAAAAAATCTTCTTCTCCAGATCCAGCTGGCAGAATCTTTTGATATTTGGTATGCAACATTGTGGGGTGGATCTGATTCAAGTTTGTACAAATGGGCCTCCAGGGTTCATATTTAGGCTCAGTATAGGCGCCTGAATTCAAACTTAGTGCCCATTTCAGGCAAATTTCTTTAAAAATCTTCTTCTCCAGATCCAGCAGGCAGGAATCTTTTGATATTTGGTATGCAACATTGTGGGTTGGATCTGATTCAAGTTTGTTCAAATCGGCCCCCTGGATTCACATTTAGGTTCTGTATAGAAGCCCAAATTTGAACTTAGTGCATTTCAGGCAAATTTCTTTAAAAATCTTCTTCTCAAGATCCAGCAGGCAGAATCTTTTGATATTTGGTATGCAACATTGTGGGGTGGATCTGATTCAAGTTTGTTCAAATCGACCTCCTGGATTCATATTTGGGCTCACTATAGAAGCCTGAATTCGAACTTAGTGCATTTCAGGCAAATTTCTTAAAATCTCTTCTTCTCCAGATCCAGCACGCAGAATCTTTTGATATTTGGTATGCAACATTGTGGGGTATATCTGATTCAAGTTTGTTCAAATCGGCCCCCTGGGTTTATATTTGGGCTCAGTATAGGAACCCAAATTTGAACTTTGTGCATTTCAGGCAAATTTCTTTAAAAATCTTCTTCTCAAGATCCAGCAGGCAGAATCTTTTGATATTGGGTTTGCACCATGCTTATGGGGGTGAGATTCAAGTTTGTTCAAGCCATGTCCCTGGGTTCATATTTCGGCTCACTGTGGGAGGTTGAATTGTAACTTATTTCAAAATGAGGAATTTTTTTTAAAAATCTTCTTCTTCAGATCCAGCAGTTAGAATGCTTTGATATTTGATATGCAGCATCCTTAGGGGGTAAGATTCAATTTTGTTCAAGCCAAGTTCCTGGGTTTATATTTGGGCTCCTTGTGGGAGCCCAAATTATAACTTAGTTCAGTATGAGGAATATTCTTCAAAAATTTTCTTCTTCACATCCACCAGTCAGAATCTTTTGATATTTGGTATACAGCATCCCACTGGAGATGAGATTCAAGTTTGTTCAAGCCAAGTCCCTGAATTCATATTTGGTCTCCCTGTGGCAGCCCGAATTATTACTTAGTTCAATTTGAGGAATTCTTTTTTTTTTTAGATCCACTGGTCAGAATCTTTGGATATTTGGTATAAGCTTTTCTTAGGAAGGGCAGATGCAGCTTGTTGAAATCAATTCCCTGGGTTGATATTTAGGCTACCATGTCAGGTGTGCACCCTCAGCCTTTGTTATTTATTGGTACTTAACGCCACATCAGCAGCTAAGGCTATATCGTGGCAAGAAAACAGTGGGAAGTAAAACGTCATTATCAATTATGAAGTAAAAGATTGAATAAAAATAAAAGATAACTACAATAAACATGTCAAAGACAAGAATGATTTGGACAACAATGAGTAATGAGATAAGTGAATAACTTATAAATCAAAGTGAGGAATTGAGACTTGATGAGTCCAGATTAAAAGAATAAAAACAATTTAGAAATTTATTAAAAAAGTTAAAAATAGATCAAATGACGAGGTCACAAGGCAGACGGCTGTTGATGGGTTTCACAAAAATTACCACACCAACAAATCATGACGGTATTCAACATTTTACTAATCACTTTTTGTCTGTCTGGCATAAACTTTACATTATCAACTTCTCACAAACTGCTTGACCATATTGAAACATTTGTGGTGTGCATGTCCCCTATCATATGTCAATTCAAGTTTGTTCAAATAAAGTTGTTACGCCCATGGGGGCACCACAAGGGGCATAACTCTGATAGCTCCCATAAATTTGTTTCCAAAATTCAAAAAAATCTTCTTCTTCAAACCATTAGTCAGAATCGTTTCATATTTGGTATACAACATCTTTTGGGGAGTCAGATTCAAGTTTGTTCAAATCAAGTCCCTGGTTTAAGATTTGGGCTCTCTATTGGAGCCCGAATTTTAACTTCGTGCAATATTCTTTAAAAATTTTCTTCTTCAGATCCTCCAGTTGAAATCTTTTGATATTTGGTATACAACATCTCAAGGGGGGTGGGTAAGATTAAAGTTTGTTCAAATCGGATCCCCTGAGTTAATATTTGGGGCTCAAATTGTAACTTTGTGCAATATGAGGAAATTTCTTTGAATATCTTCTTCTTCAGATCCACCAGTCGGAATCCTTTCATATTTGGTATACAGCTCTTGGGGGGTCAGATTCAAGTTTGTTCAAATTGGGTCCCTGTGTTAATGTTTGGGCTCCCTATTGGAGCCCAAAGTTTAACTTGGCACAATATGCAGAATGTTCTTTAAAAGTCTTCTTCAGATCCACCAGACAGAATCTTTTCATATTTGGTATACAACATCTCTAGAGGGGTCAGATTCCAGTTTGTTCAAATCGAGTCCCTGGGATAATATTTGGGTTCTCTATTGGAGCCTGAATTTTAACTTAATGCAATATGTGGAGTATTCTTTAAAAATCATCTTCAGATCCACCAGTCAGAATCCTTTCATATTTGGTATATAACATCTCTGGGGGCTCAGATTCATGTTTGTTCAAATCGAGTCCCTGGGTTTATATTTGGGCTCCCAAGAGGGGCCTGAATTTTAACTTAGTGCAGTATGAGGAAATTTCTTTTAAAATCTTCAGATCCACCAGTCGGAATCCTTTCATATTTGGTATATAGCATCTCTTGGCGGGTCAGATTAATGTTTGTTTAAATCGGGTCCCCGAGTTTATATTTGGGCTCCCTGGGAAATTTCTTTAAAAATCTTCTTCAGATCCACCAGTCAGAATCCTTTCATATTTGGTATACAAAATTCAAAAAAATCTTCTAAAGAACCACTAATCAGCAGGGGCAAAATGACTGGGATCGCATCGCAAAATGCGATGCAATATCCACACATAGCGATACAACTTTAGATCTATGAATCGCAAAGCGACAATGCAAATTACGAGGCCGGATTAATTTATTTCGAAAAATCTTTTTAACTTTGTACGCTGTTGCACTCACCAGTGGGGAACCTGGAAGAGTCTCCATGTCATTCATTCGTTCAGACCCCCTCTAAGAGACAATTGTGCTGTACACATGCGCAGTTGCACCTGTTACCAAATATTGACAGGGATTTTCCAAAACGCACACACGTTTTGGGAAATCTCTTGCAATATTTGGCAACAGACACAACTGCGCATGTGTACAGCTAAATCGATGGAGCAACTACTCTTTTGATTCAAGGGATTATTTATCTGAAAATCGAGGTAATTTGAATGTTAAAATTTTAGAGAATAGTATCAACTTTGGAAGTTCCTAATTTGTGGCATCTCTGATGTGTTCGCAGTCTGAGTTGTGCTCATTGCAAATGATTATTGAGGTGTGCATAAAATTGCTCGCCTCATTTTAATCCTTTACCCAACACAGACGATTTCAAAATTTATTATTTTAAAAATCATTTTTTAAATTTTTTTTTAAAATTTCAACAAAACCATATCATGTGACCCCTCTTTGGAACGAGCTCATCGAGCTCGTTCCAAAGAAGGGTCACATGATATGGTTTTGTTGAAAATTTTCGAAAAATAATATTTTTTCAGCTGCTGAATTTGCATATTACGCGGGCGGATGCGGGCGATTCATTGGGTAAAGGGTTAAATGCAGGCACGTTTAGGGGCGTGAGCGCAATGACGTGCCTTTCCCGCAAAGGCCTGAAACCCTAAGAAAGTTGTTTCATTCCTCTCTCATCACATAACATTTTATGCTCTCAGAATCAACTAGAATGCGTCTCCTGCCCTCTGAAATTTCAAATTTTTCCAGGAGAGGCAACCCAGACTCCCCACTAATGAGGGGGGGGGGGGGGAACCCCCTCTCATGCTCGTCCCCAGCATCATCTGCTGTGACCGTCAAGAAAAAACTGCGATGCAAAATTTTCAAAACAATTTACTCCCTGGTCAGAATCGTTTCATATTTGGTATACAACTTCTTTTGGGGAGTCAGATTCAAGTTTGTTCAAATCAAGTCCCTGGGTTAAGATTTGGGCTCTCTATTGGAGCCCGAATGTTAACTTCGTGCAATATTCTTTAAAAATTTTCTTCTTCAGATCCTCCAGTTGAAATCTTTTGATATTTGGTATACAACATCTCAAGGGGGTGGGGGTAAGATTCAAGTTTGTTCAAATCGGGTCCCCTGAGTTAATATTTGGGGCTCAAATTGTAACTTTGTACAATATGAAGAAATTTCTTAGAATATCTTCTTCAGATCCACCAGACGGAATCCTTTCATATTTGGTATACAGCTCTGGGGGGTCAGATTCAAGTTTTTTCAAATTGGGTCCCTGTGCTAATATTTGGGCTCCCTATTGGAGCCCAAAGTTTAACTTGGCACAGTATGCGGAATGTTCTTTAAAAGTCTTATTCAGATCCACCAGACAGAATCTTTTCATATTTGAATATACAACATCTTTAGAGGGGTCAGATTCCAGTTTGTTCAAATCGAGTCCCTGGGATAATATTTGGGTTCTCTATTGGAATCTGAATTTTAACTTAATGCAATATGTGGAATATTCTTTAAAAATTATCATCTTCAGATCCACCAGTCAGAATCCTTTCATATTTGGTATATAACATCTTTGGGTGGGTCAGATTCATGTTTGTTCAAATCGAGTCCATGGGTTTATATTTGGGCTCCCTATGGTAACGTGAAATTTAACATAGTGCAATATGAGGAAATTTCTTTAAAAATCTCCTTCTTCAGATCCACCAGTCAGAATCCTTTCATAAATGGTATACAAAATATCTAGGGGAGTAATGTTTATTCAAATCGAGTCCCTTGGTTTATATTTGGGCTCCCTATGAGAGCCCAAATTTTAACTTCGTGCAATGCAATATGAGAAAATTTTGTTAAAAATCTTCAGATCCACCAGTCAGAATCTAAATTCTATGTAAACTGTTCATTCTTCACTTAGGTATAAGTGAATCTTGTAAAGTAACTGTGACTACAGACCTTTGGTTTGTCATGTCAGGTCATCAACACCTCATTGTCATAGCTCTGACCAAGTTGCTACTGATGCCATCAAACTCATTAAATTAAAACAACTGGCCATCACCAGCAGATGTAATTCAAACCAGATTATGTCTGACACATTATTTTCATACTGGGTAGATGTTGATAGCATTGCTTTTATTATTTCAAGAAAAAATAAACAAACATCACTGAATTCATTTAAAAATGGTGAACATATATTACTATCAACATTAAATCTCAGGTCTGCATTCCACATCTGATCTGCATCAAGTGGCAAATTGTCAGATAACAGGTTATTTCTTCCCACCATCAAGGAGCTATATGTTAGATTAGATAATTATCAAGTCCCATATATGTGTGTGAAATTTGTCATGGAACAGAAATTAACTTATTCTCAATTATCACAATTCTTGTCTTATTTCATGATCCTTTCATAAACATTGAACATTTTCCTTTTCATCAAACACTACATACAGTTAAGTTAAGCTACAGTGTCATTGACACTTCTGTTTTGGTTTCTATGGGGATACAGATTTTAACTTCGAGCAATGTGAGGGCATTTCTTTTAAAAACCTTCTTCTTCGGATCCAACAGTCAGAGTTCTTTCATATTTGGTATGTAACTTCTCACGGGGGATCAGATTCAAGTTTGTTCAACTTGAGTCCCTGGCTTAATATTTGGGCTCTCTTTGGGGGAGGGGGGGGGGGGGGGGGCAGGCTAGGTTCAAGTTGGTCAAATCCATTTCTTAGTGTTTTTCCATAAAATTTGCTTTTCATCACTTCATTCTTTTGTAGTGTTGATGAACCATGTCTAACTGAATGTGACCACAAATACTTCTTTGAACCACTTTGTCAGGTGAGCGATTAAGGCTCCTTGGGCCTCCTGTTTTATTAATTTCCTCTGACATCAGCATTGTATGTGTGGAGGATGGGGTTCAAAAAGCGAAAATAGTAAATACAAGAGGAACTGTGTAGCAGACAAGATTTGCAAAGTACCTTCGGTTCTGTGAGGGTTCAGATTCGAGAGAACCGCGTCGGTACCGGTGTCCCACGGTATCTTCCCCCCGTGTATCTTCCCCCCAGGAGAAGATACACTAGTGTATCTTCCCATGCATCCCCCCCCCTGCAGGGGAAGATAACTCACCCTGGGTATCTACCCCCCACCCCCTCCAATATTTTTTTTAACATTGATAACACCAGGCATGACTTTATTATTTTTTTCTGACATTCCAGGTTTAACAGGTTTTTTGATGAAAAAAATTCACTCAGACAAAAAATATTTTTCAATTCAGATCTTTATTGGCAGTAGACAAGCAAAGTATATGTACACATTTTGAAATTATAATAACATTCCATACCTAACAGTGGAAGGTTGATAATTACAGAACAGTTCACTCATCATTGTTATTTAGAAATTATAATAACATTCCACGCCTTTCAGAGAATGGTTTATATTATCAGAAAAGTGTCTATCAAAATATATTCATATATATGGAAGGGTAAGGGGGTGGGGGGGGGGGGAAGATACACAAGCCTGTGTATCTTCCCCCCACCCACATATTCACTCATCTTTGCTATTTAGAAATTATAATAACATTGCACGCCTTTCAGTGAAAGGTTTATATTATCAGAAAAGTGTCTATCAAAATGAACATTGTGGGGAGCACTTTATGGAAGGCTAAGGGGAGAAGTGGGGAAGATACACAGGCCTGTATATCTTCCCCCCACCCAAATATTCACTCATCATTGTTATTTATAAATTATAATAACATTCCATGCCTTTCAGGGAAAGGTCCATAATATCTGAACAAGTTCTATCAAAAGATCTATCAAAATGACCATCATGGGAGCACTTTATGGAAGGCTTAGGGGGGGGGGGGGGAGGGGAAGATACACAGGTCTATGTATCTTCCCCCCCCCCCCCCCCCCCCCACCCACATATTCACCTATCAATGTTATTATTTTGAAATTATAATAACATTCCATGCCTTTCAGGGAAAGGTCCATAATATCTGAACAAGGTCTATCAAAAGGCCTATCAAAATGAACATCATGGGGAGCACTTTATGGAAGGCTAAGGGAGTGGGGGGGGGAAGATACACAGGCCTTTGTATCTTCCCCCCACCCACATATTCACTCATCATTGTTATTTAGAAATTATAATAACATTGCACGCCTTTCAATGAAAGGATTATATTATCAGAAAAGTGTCTATCGGGCGGGGGGGGGGGGGGGGGGGGTGGGAGGGAGGGAGATACCCTATGCGTATCCACAATTCCCTATACAATATAGATTGCCAGCTTAAGAGTTGAGAAAAAAATTATGAGTGGAGGGGAAGATACACAGGCCTCTGAGTCTTATGAACAGGTAGATACCCAGTCCCATGAATCTTCCCAGCCCCCCATAGCACCACTCACTCCACTTGACTTTCCTCTGTATAATAATGCTTTATAACTTTAAATATTTTGTTGTTTATTTTACTCACAGGTGTGGGGAAGATACCCAGGGTGGGGGAAGATACACAGGGGGGGGGGGGGGGAAGATACCCTGTTACAATGGTACTGAGAACGTCACATCTAATATTCAGATAGTGCAAGTGGAAAGTCGATCGCAGTTGATTTGTGTAAACTCTAATCAGTAAAAAAGAGTGAACAGTGATTTGGGGGATAAAATTCAATCAATAAATGTGTGTTATTTAGGATGAAAAACTGAATATCTCTCATCAATTCATTGTTTGGAGCAATTTTCATCAATGTCTGCAACCCCACATGTTCGATCTTGGAATCAATGGGCACCCTAATAGTAAGACGCAGTAATAATTTGAAGTAGACTATTTTGACTTCAGCTATCCGACATCCTATAGTCCATTTTGAACAGGTGGCGGGAGTCAGGACTCGGGACAAAACAAACTTGTGCCCATGACCGAAACGGCCCAGACTGGTTTAGGTCAGAATGGCACAGATTTCTGTCGCACCCACACATGACTCACACGATGTCACAATCATTTCAATTGTTCTGCGAATTTAAGAGGATTCTGCAAACGTGTCAATCATTTCAAATTTCACTAAGTTCTCAGTTCAAAGTTCTAACTTCAAAGAGGCACATGGCTGCATGTCATTACAACCCTGTCAATTCGCATCAGCATTTGGCTGTGCCGACGCAAATGCCGATGCAAAATGATTTTGCGTTGGCCAAAAAAAAGCCGACGCAAAAATTTGGACAAATGTCCCTACCCAGTTCCCCTGTCGTATTAGACAACTTAGAAATTCCACAAACGTCATCTCACATCTGAAAACATTAATCAAACATACACTGACTGCCGTAATCGAATGATCGGTACATATATATGAGCCATTTTGTTGATAGGAAGTCCATTGGAACGAACTTTGAAAGGTGCGAGATAAGGGTCGGATTTATTCAACAAATCGGAAACATTCCCGATTCTATAAGCATTGGCATTATACAAACGAATAACAGCATAAAGTTGTGAAGTCACGCTATTCAATATAAATCATTGAAGACATTCTGATAAAATTGTAAGAAAGTTGAGAGATCATGGTTAAAAGAAAAACGGTGGATGGCTGGGGGCTGGGAAGCGTCATTAAATATGAACTGGAAGAAGATGGAGAAACTATTTCAAAACTTTACTGTTCAGTGTGTCAGGAATACTCTTCATACTGTGAGCAACACAATCGCGCACCCTCTGGTGTGGTTGGTAAGCTTACAGACAAGTGGGTGGTCAGCACCAAAAACATAAAAAAATCTAATGCCACTGATCATATCGCTAAATCATCTTTACATAAAACTGCCATACTTGCCTAGAAAAAGATTGAACATGAATCGCCTGAAGATCGTGGTAGCAGTAGTCGACAGACTACATTACCGGAATTGACCATCAAGATAACTGTTGCCCAAAAAAATCAGTTGATTAAAAAATTCCAACTTGTCCACTATCTTGTAGTGAAATGTAAGCCTTTGCAGGAGTAATCAAATTTCATTAAATTTGAAAACGAGATGCATAAAGTTGGTACAGGTTACCTCAAAGTGCCATGCAGCCAATACCATGGCAACGTTCATTGCTAAACACATTAGAGAGAGAAAGAAATTACAATGCCTTTAAATACTGGAGTTTCCCGTTGATATTTTTCTTTATTCTATGATGGATCCAGCTCTGCAAAAACTATGGACGAAAAAGAGGTCCACGTTTTGAAAACCTGCAAGGATGGCAGTGCCAACTTCCAAGTGGCATCACTTGAGGAGCTCCAAGATACCAGTGCCCAAGGGCTAAAAAAGGCTCTTGAAAACAGCATGGGTAAACAAAATTTTAAGTTTGAAAGAAAAGACAGACAAATTGGAAACGGTAGCGACGGAGCTGCAGTGAATGAGGCTGTATTTAAATTGGAGAAAATAGACCTTGGAGACCATTTAATAAAAGGCTGGTGTGCCAACCATAAAGCCGAACTTGGTATTCATGATGCATTTAAACTATGTGCACTTAGCAATGAGTCAGAAACAATCATTGGAAACATTTACTACTTTTTCAAAAAAGCCAATTTAAAATGGCGACTTTTCAAGAGACAAGCACAATTTATGGGTCTTAAATCCCTAAAATTTCAAAGAGTATCGGGCACGAGATGGGTTTCGCACCAAGTTGCTTCTATAAGCAATTTTCTTAGAAATCTTCCCATCCTCCTTGGCTTTCTTCATCACCAATGCTTAAAACCCCACAACAAGACAATGGCAGATGCCAAAGCCTCTCTGCAGGGACATTTAAAAAATGTATCCAGCATGAAAATGGTACTTTTCTGGCAGTAAAACAAGATATCCTTGGTTATTTATCTCCATTCTCTCAAGCTTTAGAAAGTCGGAAGATCTTAGTTCCCGGGGCAATCACTGCAATGAAGAATGCTATAGCGGTCATATCGAAAATATCAACAGTTCTCAAAGAGAAGGGTTCAGTTGTGTTCTACATTGAAGAACTGTTTCCTACTCTCACAAAACTGGTGTTTCCATATACTGAGGATGATAACAGTATTTGCATACCTTTTCGCAAAACAAGGAATGATACAGTGAAAGATGGTGCAGCAGCAGATGGGTGTGAATTAGAAGAGCTGTCAGACAAGAGGCAGACATTTCATGGATTTAGCATGACGACTGGTTTGAATACTGCTCTTGAAAGCGTTCTGAGGGAATCACGTAAAGTTGTTGACCAGCTTGAAGTAAATTTGACGCAGAGATTTTCTGAGTTTCTTGAGCACCCAACCTATCACGCAGCAGCCATTTTTATACCCACGCTTCGAAGAAGTGGGGGCTATATAGGAATCGCCCTGTACGTCCGTACGTCCGTCCGTACGTCTTTCCTGACATGAAATTCTTGTGTGCGCAACTCCTCCTACATTTATCAATCAATTTGGACAAAACTTTTCAGACATCATCACTACTAAGTGAACATGCGCATATTCCAAGATTTTTGATCTGCAACAATTTTAACCAGGTTATCTCCCTTTGACTTAGATTTATTGTGTCTTTCCATCCAAACAAATTCTTGTGTGCGCAACTCCTCCTACATTAATGAACCGATTTTGATGAAACCTTTCAAACATCATCTCTACTAAGTGAACATGTGCATATTCCAAACTTTTTAATCTGCGACAATTTTAACCAGTTATCTCTCTTGAACTTTGATTTAATATGGGTTTCTACATGAAATTCTTGTGTGCGCAACTCCTCCTACATTTATCAATCAATTTGGATAAAACTTTTCAGACATCATCACTACTAAGTGAACATGCGCATATTCGAAGATTTTTGATCTGCGACAATTTTAACCAGGTTATCTCCCTTTGACTTAGATTTATTATGTCTTTCCGTTCGAACAAATTCTTGTGTGCGCAACTCCTCCTACATTAATGAACCGATTTTGATGAAACCTTTCAAACATCATCTCTACTAAGTGAACATGTGCATATTCCAAACTTTTTGATCTGCAACAATTTTAACCAGGTTATCTCTCTTGAACTTTGATTAATATGGGTTTCTACATGAAATTCTTGTGTGCGCAACTCCTCCTACATTTATCAATCAATTTGGACGAAAGTTTACAGACATCATCACTACTAAGTGAACATGCGCATATTCCAAAATTTTTGAGCTGTGGCTATTTTAACTAGGTTATCTCCCTTTAACTTAGATTTATTATGGGTTTCTACATGAAATTCTTGTGCGTGCAACTCCTCCTACATTTATCAATCAATTTTGACGAAACCTTTCAAACATTATCACAACTAAGTGAACATACGCATATTCCTAAATTTTTGATCTGCGACAATTTTAACCAGGTTATCTCCCTTTAACTTCGATTTATTATGAGTTTTCAAATGGGATTCTTGTGTGTGCAACTCCTCCTACATTAATGAACCGATTTTGAATACATGTTGCACATTGTAAATGTGTTTTTCCAAATGTAAACCATATATGTGTGGGCTCTTTAAGTATTCAGTGCTGTTCTGTGGAAGGCCACATGCAAATACAAATTTCAACAACAAAAAATGATCTTTATGTATACATTTCCTTATGGCCTTCACCTACATGATCAGAAGTGCATTCCTCTAAAAACCCAAAGCGGGGGTATTAATCACCTTCAGTGATAGTTCCAGTCATGGATGCCAAGAACTACAAATTCCAAAATAGTGATGATATTTTCACCCTGGAAACAATACTAATTGTCAGACACAATGACTTTAATGGGTTTGATCCCAGTAGCTACGAAGCTATAATTGAGGACTTTCTACAGTTCCATCCTGATGGGACTATACGGAAACGGACACCATGCTTAGATGGACACAGGACACATAAACATAAAGGCAAAACACATATACATGGGAAACCAATGAAAGGCTGTCTGTTCTTGCCAAGTTCATTGACTCTGGAGGGGTCGAGCGGCAACAAAGTACAAATCACAGAGAGCGTCAGTGTCTATTAGATATCTGCAAAGATGACAGGTGATGGCGATAACCACAATGAAGCAGAAGAAACTAATACTAGTGATAGTGACTTTGATGTTGATGATATCGAAATAGATGATATTTCATCAGACGAATCCTCGACAGACGCCGAGTCAGACTCCGACTCCATTCAGTAACACTGCCTTCTTCTGTGAAATGTGCATCTTGTGAACTCAGCTGCGTCAAAGTGATTTAAGACTCAGACTAATACCATGTATTACAGTATAAAAAATACCGGGAACGGACATAAAACTACCGACAGCCAAATTTTCTTTCAGTTCTCGATAGTTTTATGTCCGTTCCCGGTATTGTTTTTAAATGCGTACTGAACACGTCACAGATAAAAAAAACCCCAAAACACTGGGAAGTTGGAATGTACATGGTACATACAAGTAACAACTACAAAGCGCCGGATTTTCTTATGTTTGCAATGAGCTGATTACATGGTCTATGTAATTTATGATGCTTGTCAACAAACTGTCTTCACACCATGATGGTGTGAAGACAGTTTGTTGATAAGCATCATAAATTACATAGCCCCCAGCTCCCAGCGAAGAAGTTCTAAGTTAGCGGCAGTCCATTGTGCAAATATATTCAATTATTGTCACAAAATATTATGGTATAACAGGGCGTTAAATTGATAGATCACAGTATTTTGGAACAATAACTAACATATTGTACCATATGGGCATTTTCATTACGATGTAGTCAACTTAAAGTTTACATTGACGCTGATAAAGATCTGTTTTTATGTTTTAGTTGTCAATGTCAAGGAGACTTATTTATGTTTGAACTTTTAATTGTGATCTTCATTTTTGGTATCAGTGAGGCTCACTGAGTTATTGCATTGGCCTTAATTTAATTGTGTTTCTATGAAGGCAAGTTTCATAAATATCATGATCCCATGTTAAAGTTTTATGGTAGCCGCTACTAGCACCAGTTTACTACACGTAACACTGCACCATGATATTGCCACAAAATATTCTCCTATACCTGGTGTTAAATTAGTAGAGCAGTGCATTTTGGAACAATAACACGTTGCACCAAATACAGAGCATCTTCATTACGATGTAGTTCAGTTAACATGGTTGATGATAAAGATCCAATATTAATAGTCAGAGAGACTTTTGAACTTTTACTTAATCAGTTTACTTATGATCTTGAGATGAGTGAGCCTCAGTTCCATTGACCTAACCTTAATCGAAAAATGTTTGATCTTATGTTTTGTTAATTAATACAGCCAGTTCAGTGCCAAATAAATACTTGCAAAAGCACAAAGCAACAGTTGAACCCTTATCCTTTGTACACAAATTATATTTTGTGTAAGTACTGACAAATCTAAGAACGTAGCGTGGAAATAATTTGGCCAAGCACTCCCCCCCCTCCCCCATCTTGCAGCTGCCCCTCCCCCCCCCCCCCCCCCCAATATTTTACACACACACCAACTCCTCACAAAATTGATTCTTGAACATATTAATGGTCAACTGCAATCTATTTATCCTCGAGGGGGAATACCAGCTGAAAGTTCCTTTCAACTTCAACTATATCCCAAGACCCATCACTGGATTGGAATGAGCTCATTTCTGATTTTAATGGCGGGTTTCGGGCTGTAATTTGACAGCTAGAGTACAAGACGCAAAGAACAATGTTTGTGAAAATTTCTCAGTCAAAACATTGTCGTGTAAATTTTCGCAAACATTGTTCTTCGCGTCTTGTATTCTTGCCGCCAAATAACATCCTGGTTTTTAATAATGTTTTTGGAGTATTCACAGAATACTCAAAAAACATTATAATCCAGGATGTTTTGGTTCCATATGCTCGCTGCTGTCTCCAGTCGGGCCGAAACGTCCAGGCCGAAACATCTCAACGCGAAATGCAGTTAAACAATGATGATAGAAGACAACTTCGATACGGTGACTGAATGCACGTGAGTCTTGAATTCAATCAGTGGAAACGTGGCATTTGAGTGTCTAACATTCGAAATTCGAAAAATGTCAACAGCAAGTCAAGCGAATGACATATTATTATTCGATAAATTTGTTGCTAAATCAACTTTAACATGGATTGGACATCCTACCGGGTTTTCGTTGCGTGGATAAACATGAAGAGTAGAGTGTAATCACTGTCTAACAGTTGGATCCGATCGGAAGATGAAAGGTAGGTTTGTTGCATGTATTGGAATGTTCCACGTAGCAGGTGTCCTGAAATTCTTTGCAGTTTTTCACTTAGTTGACGTAACATAACACTAAACAGCATAACACTGACTATGGTTCTGGGCATTAATTAGACCGTCGACACTCTCAAAAAGCTAAATGCGGCTTTCAGACAATATTATTAGACTGACTTGGGTTGGTTTTCAAAACAGCTGAAGCAAAATGTGAATTAGCCGACGCAAAATGATTTTGCCTCGGCCGTTTTTTTGCCGACCCAATTTTTGCTAATTGACAGGTTGCATTAGACAGTTCATACACCCACACGTTACCAGACAAACTGTATCAAAGACAGTCTAGTCTTTGAAGTTCCAACATTATCGAAACATTAAACTAACTCTTTACTGCCTGTGTAGATTCCATCGTAGTACTCGTGTAACACATTTACATATAATAACTATGAGTACCGGAACCGTCAGTTCTGAAGGATGGGAATCTGTACCGATTAGAAGGTCAAGTACCACTGGTATCGGTTCCAGTACCGATTGCAAACCCTGGTAGCAGATATTTGCCATTACATTATTTCAGTTTAGCTCGGCACCTGACTAGTATGTTTGTTGGGGGGGGGGGGGGGGGGGGGGGACGACGAGGGGCTGGGCTGAATAAAACAACAGCTTGTTAAAGTGCATTCATCTTCATGAACATGAATGTAGAAATTGTGTTCCACATCGGGGGGAATGGGGAGGGGCGGTAAAATAATGTGTATTCGTCTTTCAAAATAATAACAATCTGAAGAGGGGTGGTGGGGAGGGTTGGTTCTGAACTGAGGCCCGAAAACCTTTAGCACAGTCTACAGGTGATATTTATGAAGGGATTTCATTGTAGCTTGGTAGGATGACTCCAAATAATGTCTAGATGAGAACGTCCCCTTTTGGTCGCGATCATTCAGCCTTGATGGCTGCCCGAGCCCAAAACCTTTAGCATCGTCTATAGGTCATATTTATGGAAGGATTTCATTGTAACCTGTTAGTTTGATTCCATATAATGCCTAGATGATGACATCCCTTTTGGTCGTGATTGGTCAACTGTGATGGCTTCAGGGGCCCGAAGCCCGAAAACCTTGAGCACAGTCTACAGGTCATATTTATGAAGGGATTTCATTGTAACTTCGTTGGATCACTCCAGATGAGAATGTCCCCTTTTGGTTGCGATCATTCAACCATGATGGCTGCCCGAGCCCAAAGCCCAAAAACCTTTAGCACAATCTACAGGTCATATTTATGAAGGGATTTTATTGTAATTTGGTAGGTTGACTTCATATAATGTCTAGATGAGAACGTCCCCTTTGGGCGCAAATGGGAAACTGGCGGCTACAGGGGCCCGAAGCCCGAAAACCTTTAGCACAGTCTACATGCCATATTTATGAAGGGATTTCATTGTAACTTGGTAGGTTGACTTCATATAATGTTTAAATGATAACGTCCCCTTTGGACGCAATTGTGAAACTGACGGCTACAGGGGCCCGAAGCTCAAAAACCTTTAGCACAGTCTACAGGCCATATTTATGAAGGGATTTCAATGTAACTTGATAGGATGACTCGTTTTGGAATAATTTCACTGTAACTTTGTAACTTTTGTTGACATATGTTAACTGTGAGGGCCACATACATCAACTGTGAGGTCATATTAACCCACCCTTCAGCTCTTTAGTACAGTGTACACCTCATATTATTTTTATCAAAAACATAGCATACAGGGAACAGAAATGAACATATTCCCAATTATCACAATTCTTGTCTTATTTCATAATCCTTTCATAAACATTGAACATTATCCTTTTCATCAAACACAACACACAAGTTAAGCTACAGTGTCATTGACACTTTCATTGAATTGGAATATTGGATGAGAACATAAAATATTTAATTGCACAATGCAAACCAAATTGTGGTGACTGGATCACACATGGGCGATTTAGTTCGCAAACTTTGATGCGAACCTCAACAAAAAATGCCTTGCTGTGGGAGCCCGAATTATAACTTAGTTCAATATGATGAATATTCTTCAAAAATCTTCTTAACATCCACCAGTCAGAATCTTTTGATATTTGGTATACAGTATCCTTAAGGAGGTGAGATATAAGTTTGTTAAAGCCAAGGCTCTGGGTTCATATTTGAGCTACCTGTGGGAGCCTGAATTGTACCAAAATTTGTATTTTCCGAACTGAGAGGCTGATTGGAACCAAATTTGATATGAGGACTTATTGGGTCTTAAGTACCTAATTTATGCCAAAAAGATTTTCCTGTCGCTCCATGAGAACCACAAGAGCTAAAAATATAAAAAAAATAAAATGCCCACATCTCTAAAAGTACACAGCACTGAGAATTTTTATTTTGTGTGAACCTTGCTTAGCAATAGCAGAAAGGAATGGTAAAAAAAAAAAAAATTGCCAGCGGTTTTATCATAGGGTACTTTTCCAGGACTTTGAAAAAAATGCTGAGTCATCATTTCTTATCAATCTGCCTTGCAATTGTTTACTACAGGCTTGCACTACAGTGGAAGAACCTAACTCGGATAAAATACTCTCTATTTTAATCTTTCCCAAGAGATTTGGGAAAGAAAAGTGGTGTAAAAACCACAAAAAAATAAGCCAAAACTGGGTCGAGCGCCATCGGCACACACCCAGTATGGGACGCTCTTCCATAGTACAAATCCACGACTTCCGTAAACCAATGCGCAGTGAGACAGTTCATCATTCTTTTTGTTTCCAAGACACGTGGAAGATGTGTCTCTCCCATATGCATTATGAAACAGTGATAATTCAACTCATCGATAATGGTTTTCCTGTGACTGGAATTATGGACCTGAAGCTCGTATAATAACAGGACTGTGTTTTATATATTCTCGTTAATATTTTCAACCACATTCTCATTGTATATTATTTACTATTCCGTTTTTGCGAATGTTTTGTTTTCAACTTTGTGTCAACGCGATTCGACAATGAATTTTTCGGTTGATAAAAATTTAATTGTTATTGGAGTTAGGTGTCAGTCAGGGACTATCTGGACAGGATTTCTTCACTCTGTTGAGGGCTGAATTTCTGGGATTTTTTTCGGTCCCTATCGGCCATCTGGGTTCTGTCGTGTACCCACCATTTTTTTTTTCTGCCACCTTCTCTCGTAGTTGAGGGTGTTCTACTTTCTGTTTCTGTTGAGTTCACCTTTTTCTTCTCTCACCTCTGTTATTTCCAGTTCGGTTCCTTTAGGGCAATTCCTTTTGCCCTCGCCTTGGTGCGTTCTCGTGTCCGTTTCGTCCGCACCCGCGGGTGGTGTGGAACACTGTCGTTTTGGGGCCCCCCGACTCGACCACATCTGGTGTGAGTTATACCCCCTCTGTGGGGGATGTGCAGCTCCTCCCGCACCCGCTGGGGAGGGGGGGAGGGGGGAGCGCTGTCGTTTCGGGGGTTCCCTGACTGGACCACATCTGGTGTGAGTTATACCCCCTCCGTGGGGGATGTGCAACTCCTCCCGCTCATTGGAGATGTGTTGCTCCTCCTGCTCCAGCGGGGGTAGGGAACGCTGTCGTTTCAGGGCTTCCTGACTCGACTATGTCTGGTGAGAGTTATTCCCCTTCCGTGGGGAAAGTGCAGTTCTTTTACCGTGGTGGATACTGCGGGAGCTGTTGGATTTCTGGTGAAGAGATGCTTGATTCTGGGACTATGCTCCCTCTCCAGACGACATCTGAGGCTGTCACTAGGGTTGTGACTCCTCCTTTGGAGGCTGAGTGAGGTGGCTCTCTCTGCTTTTCCGCCAGTTCCAGCAGCTCCCGTCGTATCTGCTGCTACTGCTGTTCCGTCTACAACGTCATTGGGCACTGTTTTTAGCCGGCCTCGGCTTATCCCTGCAAGGGTCTGCAGGGATGTCTGCAGTGGGGTTGTGGGGTATCGGCCTCAGCCTTCCCCTACTTCAACTCGGCGAAGTCGGATGTGGCTGCCGACAGAACCCCCTACTGTGTTCTCTCAGCCGTTGAGCACAGTAGTTTTATACCTGCAATGGTCTGCTGCGGTGTCTGGGAGTGTAAACGTGGGGGTATCGTCCTCAGCCTTCCCTGACTTCAACTCAGCGAAGTTGGAAGTGGCTGCCGGCCGGACCCTCTACTGTGGTCTCTGCACTGTCTAGCACCACAGTTGTGTCATTGGATTCGGATGTTCTTAGTGGGGACACTATGAACTCCGTGGCGTTTCTGTCCACTCATTCTGGCCACACGACCAGTTTTGGGGGACCAACATCTTTTGTGCAGCCTGAACCTTCATCCCCGCAGAGGTCCGCAGTGACTCTCATGAGCTCCCGCTATGTTGATCCTCGGGGTGTGTCGTACCCATATACACGTCTGCCTTCAGACGTTTCGGCTGCTGCCCGTCGTCCCGCGTTGGGTGTTTTGGGAGGATCGTGACCCTTCGCTGGTTAAGAGGGTCAGAGGTGAAGCCACTTTGCCGGTTCGTTCCCCTGTCGAGCCAGTATGGGCAGTGAGCTTAGGGAGGCCCTCTCCTTACTCACTCAGGTTCTGTCAAAGAGCCTTCCCATTGCTTCCAGTGAGGCAGCGAGTGGTTTCCAGGCGCCCCCTATAGCGCCACCTCCTGGGATTGGAAACATGCCGCTTTCTGATCCCCCTGGTGTTCCGACACCATGGGAGGTGTCAGCTGGTTTGCCCATGGTGGGCTATGTGTCTTCCGACTCGGGGGAAGAGTCAGACATGCATGATGTCGAGAGCCTGCAGTCTTCGGACTTGGGGGCAGCTCTTGATTTTGTGTTTGGGTTCCTTCCAGATCACAAAACATCAAACCAGCTGACAGTGTCAGCCAGGTCGCGTGCCAACAGCCTATGGAGCAACCTGCTTCTGGGCGTCTTCCACCGTGCCAGTCGGTTCAGGTGGTTGAGGTATTTTCAGCTTTGGACTCTAAGCTGAGTTCCAAGGCTATGAAGGCTCTGCTCTTCACCAGGGTTGACACCTTTTTTGCCTCCGGCACGTTATCGTTCCTACGATTCCGCCAATCCGTCAGTCTGCCAGACTTTGACGGTTTTGGATCAGGACTCCAATTCCCTCGGGCTTTTCAAGCCCAAGTCTGCCGTCGTTACGATGACGACTCTGGAGTCCACGTTGGGCTTATCGAGAGATGCGTGGTATGCTTTCTCTCTCAGATCACGTCTTTTCAGCTTTAGCTGCTTATCTGCCCCCAGATAAGTTTGACGAGGTACAGGCTTCTTTGCTTGTGCTGTCCAAGGCACTCATGCATCTTATTCACACGCATGCCTGTAACACGGCTAATCTGGAATTAGTTCAAAGGGACTCTGTGCTGGACACAGGCTGATCCCTTCCTGAGGAGCAGTGCTCTACTCTTCGATCTGCTTCTTTGGCATGTCCGCAACTTTTCCATGGTTCCGTGTCGACGGTCCGGGATGACGTCCTACGTCATTCCAAAGGTCAGCTGCTGTTGCGTCAGCTTGATCAGCCTTCTAGGGGAGGCAGGGGCCGTTCCAAGCCTAACAAGTACCCTTCTACTTCCCTGCGAAGCAAAAGGCTGATCCTTCTGCCACCGCTTCTACTTATTACACAAGGGATAAGGGGAAGCGTCTCTGGATTCTTCATTCAGTAGAGGAGATGGTTTTTCCTCTTGTGGGCCTCGTAATGAAGGTCCTCACCTCAACTCGTCCCAGGTTGAAGGAAGGATAGCAGAGTTCGCAGACCGTTGGGCCACCTTCACATCCAATCCTTGGGTGTTAGATGTTGTTCGGTCCGAGCTGCGAATATCCTTCCAAAGGCACCCCACTCTGTCCAGGGTACCTCTTCAAATCACAGTTCCTTCAGACGTTTTACGTCAGGAACTTTTGTCCACGGAGATAGACAATCTCCTGACAAAGGGGGCGATCGAGGTCGTCAAGAACATTCAGTCAGTGGGGTTCTATTCCCGCCTATTCTTGGAGCCGAAGAAGGATGGCCGACTCCGACCGCTTATCGATCTGAGTATCCTGAACCAGTCTATCATTGCTCCCAAGTTCAGCATGGAGACTTTCAGGTCGGTCCGCCGTTCAATTCACCAGGGAATTTTTGCTTCCAGCATCGACCTGCGAGATGCTTACTTTCACGTTCCGATTCATCGGGCGTCACGGAATTATCACAGGCTCGCTTTTCTGGGGCGAGTTTACCAGTTCAAGGCCATGCCTTTCGGCCTCAACCAGGCTCCTTGGGCCTTCACCAGACGGATGTCGCATGTGATAGCTTTCCATCGCACACAGTCCAGGGTGACTACTTCGGCATATCTGGACGATATCCTCCAGAGGCATTCCAATGCTGCCTTATTGGAGTCAGATGTCGCCACTCTGTTGAGCTTGCTCATGTCGCTAGGATTCAGAGTCAACGAGGAGAAGTTGGACCTGGTCCCTTCTCAATCGTTTTGTCATCTGGTGATGGCTTTCCGCACCCAATTCAATTTGGTGGCGGTTCCCCAGGCCAAGGCTGTGATTCTCTCAGCTTTTGCTCTGACTCTGTCCCAGTCCACATCTGCGACGGCACGGAGTATTCTCCGGCTGATCGGTCTCTGTGGTTCGGTGACGGATCTCATTCCTCTAGGTCGGCTGCGTGTCGACCTCTCGAACACTTTCTGCTCTGTCGTTGAAGGCCGAATGTCGATTTTCTGGATCTGGTGCTTCAGTTTCATCTCTTTATCCTCACCTTCTCCCCTGGTCGGATGTCCAGTGGCTTATGCAGGGTGTTCTGTTGGACTTACCCACCTCCGATAGCGTTCTGACGGCAGATGCCAGCGATCTCGGATTGGGTGCGACATTGGATCCTCTAGATCTTTCCCTTCACGGGATGTGGGACCAGGATCAGGCAGCTCTACACATCAACCAGAAGGAGCTTCTTGCTCTTCTTCTGAGTTTAAGGCAGTGGATCTCTCACCTGTCGAATCGCCAGGTCCTTCTCTTGTCCAACAATTCGACAGTGGTTGCTTACATTCGGAACCAGGGCGGCACGCACTCGGTTCCAATGTATGAATTGGCTTGGGATCTTCTACTGCTCGCTCAGGATGTCCACGCTGGTGTGGTTGTTCGTCACATTCCCAGTCGTCTGAACGTCCTAGCCGACTCTCTGTCTTATCGAGGCAGGGTCATTTCCACCGAGTGGATGCGCCACATGGCAGGTTCCATCGATCTCTTTGCGACTCGTTGGAACCATCAGGTGGACACTTCATGTCCCCGTGTCCAGATGCTCTGGCTTTTGCCGTGGACGCTCTGGCCCTCCTTTGGGACGGTCTTGTCGGCTACGCCTTCCTGCCGGTTCCGATTCTGCCTCAGGTTCTCGCCCAGATATGAACCTGCAGTCGTCGAATTATTTCGATCACACCCATTGCCTCGGTGAGTGTGGATCAATCTGCTCCGCTCTCTGTTAGCGGCGGTTCCGGCATGTCTCCCTCTACCTTATGACTTTCTTTGCCAAAGTCGCCCGAGGAGGTTTCACGTTGACCCGACTTCACTGTGCCTTCGCACATGTCTTTTATCGGGTCCTGTCTCCTCCGTAGTGGTTTTTCGAGACCCGCAGTGGATTTGCTTTTCTTCTTCAAGAAGTCACTCGCTCCAATGGTTTAGCCTCTCGATGGTGTGCGATCACTCTGTTGCTTTTGTCACTCCTTCAATCACACCGCTTGCAGAGTTTCTGGTATATGTTTGTTTGTGGGGGTCTCCAGCCGTGGGTACAAGTCCATGCTTTGGAGAAAAAATAGAACATGCCAAGGTAAAAAAATTTAACATTTCAAAGTTTTGAATATTTTGCTTTCAGATGAGAAGCTTCCTGAATTAGTTGCTTCAAATCTAATGATACTGTACAATCAAGCCAAGTTGTCAGACACATCCATGAAAAAAGCAAAGGAAACAGCTGATTATGGTGAAGAGACAGAGGCAAATGCAAGCAAAGTGAATAACGAGCATGGAACACATCATCAGGTGTTGGACACATCCATGAAAAATGCAAAGAAAACAGCTGATTATGGTAAAGAGATAGATGCAAGTGCAAGCAAAGTGAATGATGAGCATGGAACACATCATCAGGTATTGGAGACTGAGGAGGTTGTTGATGATGAAAAGGAGATCACTGATGATAAAGCAGATTTACAAACCCAGGGGGAAATGTCAGATGAAGATGTAACAAAGAATCAAAAGAGATCACATGGTCAGATGATATACAAAGATAGACCAGTTAATGAAGAGAAAATTGTTGATGGTAAAATAAATTTAACACAAGAGCAGATACTAAGTACGAGATTTTAATTTTTCATTTGTTTTAGTACTTTGAATTTTATGAGGTGAAACTTTTTAGGCTCCATAAATACATATTGGGGGAGCATATTTAGTGTTTGCTTTGTCCATTTGACCTTCCATTCTTTCTACTGTTGTTTGTCAGTTTGTTTGTTCATCCATCCCTTAACTAATTTGATGGACGGGTTTGTTCATACTTTAAACAATTGTTACCCATGATGCAAAGGTGTGTTATGATTTGGAGCCACAGTATTTTCTTTTAAGGTCAAGGTCACAAAAAGGAAGACTGATTTTGCGACACCGCCCTTATCCCAGAAATGTAATCTGATCCAGTTGAGAGATCTCATTCATACTTCACACAACTGCTCCCCATGACTCAATTGTTTGGTATGACCAGGGGTCAGCCGAGTGGGCGACTTGGGCGAAGAAGTCGCCTTGTCATTCCTCAAGTCGCCTTGGCGTACATTGGGGGCGAAATTCAAGTCGCCCTCCAAAATTTCCTTGGGAGACGTGGCAGTTTACTGTATTTTCTTATGTTTTATTTTTTTAAAAACACCCGCTTCCGCATTCGCAAAAAAAAAGTAAACACGGCTGCTGTTAAAGTCCGTCACACGGCTATGAAAATAGCCTAAACTAGCTCAATTTTATATTTCTGAAAAGAATTGTGGCGTAGGCGTTCGAACAATTCGCCCCAACTGATAGCAACCAGCACAAAATGGCTATTTAAAAACAAAGTGCCAGCAAAAACAACGAATCACACAAGACACGCATTGAGTTAATTAGAATTTATTAAAGTTAACCACCGTTTTAAAACAAAAAAAAATGTATTGGAGACTTGCTGTTACACCCTGTTCCACTGAAAAATTGGTTGCATTGAAATTCGCCCCGCAATTTGCATTGAATGTTTTTCTTTGAAAACTTGTGAAGTTGTGTTGGAAGGTCTGCCATTCTTATCCATCCAAATACCTGTGATTTCTATTGTAATAAGGCTACAATAGAAATCACAGGTATTTGGATGGATAAGAATGGCAGACCTTCAAAGCACCAACCGCACGTGTCAGTGTAAGATGGTTGGAAGAAATTGTCAGTTTTCTGAACAGTGTATTATTATCCAGCGCAGCCGTGAAGGGAGACAACTGAAATATTTTGTCATTTACCTAAGAAATAAATTAACTCAAATTGTTAATAACGCTTAATTTACGAAGGATATCGAAAACTTTTTTAACTACGCTTTTCAACTCAGGACATTCAGAAACCATGAATGACCCAGCTTCTTGTATGAACTTGGAGTTTATTTTAAACACTTTAAATATATTTTTAAAAAAAATATACCTTCTATTACAGAGAAGAACACTCTCACCATGGGTCATACTAAATTTCAAATCCACTGCGTTGAGGCAAATACAAAATCAACTGCAATGCATGGTAACCTCAGTCATCACTGTTAGGCAAAGAGTTAGGGGTATTCAGAAACCATGAACGACACAGTTTTTTGTGGGGTGGGGGGGGGGGGGGGAGGGGAGATGGGATTTTAACCTACATTCTGTAATATACCATCTGACTTAGTTTTGTGTGTGTATGTATGTTTGTATAACTTTTATTTTTTTCTCCACAATTGTGTCCTCTATGTTCATTTATTTTGTCACGATGTCATATACGTTTTAAGTTTTTTTCCGATTTCTCCTTCATGTCCACTGACTTCTCCCTCCTGGATCCTGACTTCTCCCTAAAGTCTCTGGAGGGAGAAGTCACTTCTCCCTAAAATCAGCTGCCAGGCTGACCCCTGGGTATGACCTTGGCCCAAGAGCAAATTCACAGATCGGGAGACTTTGATATTGTCAAGTCATACAGTTTAATCACAATTAGATATCTGAGATCTTCTTGTTCATACTTCACACATTTGTTTTCCATGACCCAGGTGTGCTTCATTGTCTTGAAACAAGGTCATTCCTGTTATGGCCAAAGTTACAGACAAAAAGAATTTGATATTATTTTGCACTTATTGTCTTAGTCATATAATTATATCCAATTGATCTGGTTCTCTCTTCTCTCCTGTGTTTTCCATGACCTAAGTTTGTGTTGTGACCTTAAACCAGGATCATGCCTTTAAAGTCAAGGTCACAAACATAAACATTCCTGTTATGGCCAAGGTCACAGACAGAAAGAATTTGTTATTGTTGTTCATTTAATGTCTAAGTCATATAATTATATCCAGTTGATCTGGTTCACTCTTCTCTCATGTGTTTCCCATGACCCAAGTGTGTGTTATGACCTTAACCCAGGGTCATGCCTTTAAAGTCAAGGTCAGAGACATAAACACTTTGATATTGCTAGACTGAATTTTTCTAGTCCATGTAATCTGATTCAGTTTACAGATCTTGCTCATACACAGCAAACACAACCATTATTCATGACTAAGAAGTATTGTGACCTTGATCCATTATCATTCATACATAGTCAAGATCACAGACCAGAAGACTTTGATGTATCAATCTTGTCTGAGCCATATAATATGATCCAGTTTACACATCTTGTCCCAATTTTACACAGTTGATGTTCATCATCCAAGCATGTGTTATGATCTTAAATCAAGATCAATCCCCCAAAGTCAGGATCCCAAAATGGGACAAAGCAATCGAGTTAATCATCTTCATATAGGCCTTTTGATATCATTCTTCCATCAAAGTCATATGATTTCATTCACGACCCTTCTGTCAGTTGTTGCCCTCGATCCAAGGGTGCCATGACTTTATCTCTTGTCATACCTTCACAGTAGAGGTCACCAGCACGAAAACTTATTATTTAAAAAACAGGAAGATATTTATATTGTTGTTATCTTGATACTGGATCTTGGTCAAACTTTATGAAAATATTATGACAGAAGGAGGAGTCGTGAGTATAGAGCCACAAAATATATTACTACTTTTGCCATCTGTGTACTAGTGTTGTGCGGTTTTATTTTTCTTGTTTCGGTTCGGTTTCGGTTCGGTGTTTTAAAAAAAAACTTGGTTTATAGGTCGGTTTTCGGTTTTTTATAGTAAGACATCTGCAGTTTCCAACAGAAACTATGTAGTATCGATATAATTCCCATACTGTCATATTTTCAATGATGATTTAATTGGCAGTGACTAGCATTTGTGCTAAGTGTATAAATGGCAGGCATTATCAAAACAAAATAATATAAAAGAAAATAAAATGTAACAGTGTTCGTAGAATATCACCATTCACCAATTCTAGGCACATGCCCCCCTCCCCCCCCCCCCCCCCCCCCCCCCTCACCTCTGGTCTTTAAGTTCAGGCATAAGAGAGTCTATGATGAATTGATATTAACACATGGGTGCGAAAAGAGCTAATTCACAATTTCCCAGGGCTCTGTTCAGTGCTCACTCCTGGGTGGGGCCCTGGGCAGCCTAACAATGTGACCCTACCAGCCATTGCAAATAATAAGCGTTGCCAAGTGGGTCACCTAGACACCCATCCTAACATACCTGACAATGAACTGATGTATGGACTCTTTTCAGTACCCCCCCCTCCCACACACACACACACACACACTCACAGTGGTGACTAGTGCCACCACCCGAGTAAAATAATCAGCAATCATTTCATGTCAGTCTAGAATGGGAAAGTCCTATTGTTTGTAGCTGGGTGGGCTTCAAAACGAACCACTTTACCAAATACCTATTGTCTATCGAACCCCCCCCCCCCCCCCCATGCAATGGTTTTAGCTCAACGGAATTGATTTCTCAAATTCACTGGTGTACTGTTATATATTGTAACTTTTTTGCGTTTGCCTCTTGCCACCGCTGATTTGTTCCTTTGGTTGGCCCCCTTAAAGTTAGTTGTGTGGGAATGCAACCGTGGCACGTTGACAGTGATATTACGGAACGCAGCTTTTTCCTGTGGATATGGACGATTCTGTCTTGGGACGTTTAGGTTCAAGACGTTTTGGCCTTCATATATTGAACTAAATAGAATAAGAACTTGCGGTTTCATGTTTTTAGTTGGCCGAAACCTTCAGGACAAATCGTCTCAGGTCGGAATGTCCCAAGACTGAACCGCACAATAAAACCTCTTCCCGGATAAGCACATCAAGGGAGGCAACAGACTACATACGAAACACGTGGTGGGGAAACCCGTGACAAAATTAATGTTATTTTCGAATACGACAATGAAATGCCAAGACCTTTTTCTGATATGATATTATTCAGTGTCCAACAGATTGTAGATAAGTAATTTTAATTAAACTGATTGACTATGTCAGACAAACCAGTTCAAAAACAAAGCCAATTGCACAAGGCATTTCCTGTAATCAGTGAAATGTTGACGTGTTGGCTGTCTGTTTTGTCATTCTCACAGAAAACACAACCCATTTTTACGTCAACGATGTGTGATTGACAACTTGTCAAACATCATTCTCGAGTGATCTGGACATGCTGCAGCTGCAGTGATCCCTTTACACCTAGAATGTGGTGTGCATTGACGACACTGTTATTTCCTGACTAAGCTTGACATTTCAGACATTGTTAGTGCAAACTGAATAAAGAAACCATCTCTTCCCGACATTTTAGAAAAAAACCGAAACCGTACTCATTTACCAGTTACACGGTTTCGGTTTTCAAGCAAAACCAAAACCGACTTATAAAACCGGTTAACCGTACAACACTACTGTGTACAATGTTTCCAAGGTAGCTAAAAGGTTTGATTCTCATTTAACTCATTTATCTGTGAAGCATCCATCAGTAATGCTGATTATTTTGTTTTTTAAACAGTTTTTACATTATTCCTCAATAAAACTATTTCTTTGATTTTTAGTCGAGTTGTGTCAACAGCTGTGATCTATGGTTTGATGATGGTAGGTGTGCGTCTGGGCGTCCTTGCACTATTAGTGCAATAACTTGAACAAACGTTCTCCGATTTGACTAATACTTGCCTTACAGGTCTTTTGCAATAACATCTCAAGCAAGTTCAGAAACTGGCCTGGCCTGGCCTAATTTTCTATTACAGAGTCACGGGCCTTAATTAGTCAATTTTTATGAATTTTGAACTTGTTAACGCAATATCTTGAACAAGTATTCTCTGAGATGACTAATATTTGCCATAGAGGTCTTTTGCAATAATATCTCAAGTGGGTTTGAAACTGGCCCAATTTTTTCATTACAAAGTTATGGGCCTGAAATAATTGTTACGAATTCTCAACTTATTACCATGTGTACTTGAACAAAGGTTGGAGGATTTGACAACCGGCATATGATTGATAACCGGGTTATGGACATGCAACACTCTTGATTGCCACCACAACTCGCCACCTGCAACTCTGATGTGCCCCTCTTGTTGTTTGGCTGATTTTCTTTTTGCGGTAGAGAAAGGCTTTGATATTTATTTAGAAAACTATAGAATCCTGTTAATTGAAGACCAGGTTTGCCAGTGACAAAGTGCAATTAACAGCAATATCAAACTAACTTCTTTGTACATTGGTGATGGATTCAGTATGTAATCCATTATCTCTTCTCTACAGATTCTCTGGAGGTCAAGCTCTATCAGAAGTTTTATTAAAATCTCATCCACTTGAGGGTTTATGTGGAACAAGAAAACATATTTGAGTTGTAGCAAAAAAAGCAGATACCCCCATATCTTATCAACCTACCTTACAATTGTTTTCTACAGGCTTGGTCTACAGTGGAAGACCCTAACTCGGAAAATATACTCTCTATTTTGATCTTTCCCAAGCGATTTGGGAAAGAAAAGTGGTGCAAAAGCACCAAGAAAAAATAAGCCAAAACTGGGTTGAGCACCATCGTCGCACACCCAGTAGGGGACGCTAATGAATCATTCATTTTTCGTCTGCCCATGTGGCAGGATGTCCATTTGTATTCAGAAACAGTGATAATTCAACTCGTTGATAATGGTTTCCTGTGACTGGAATTATGGATCCGAGGATCGTATAATAACAGGACTGTGTTTTATATATTCTCTTTATTATTTTCAACCACATTTTTATTGTATTTTTTATATTCTCTGTGTTCACGTGCGACTTTCGCACACTGTGCGGTTTGGACATAAAATTTTTCGGTTGATAAATTTATGGTATCCTTTTGGATATTATTATTATTGGAGTTAGGTGTCAATGGGGGGCTGTATGGACAGGATTTCTCCTCTTTGTTGAGGGCAGAATTTCTGCTTTCTGGTCCCTGTTGGCCGTCTGGGTTCAGTTGTGTTCTCGCCGGTTCTTTTTTCTGCCACCTTTCTCTCATAGTTGGGGGTGTTCTTCTACTGTCTACATCTGTTGAGTTCACCTTTTTCTTCTACCGCTCTCACCTCTGTTATACCCAGGACTGTTTCTTGGGGGCAATGCTTTTTGCCCAAGCATGTGGTGCATTTTCGTGGCCATTACTCCTGCACCCGCGGGGATAGGGAACGCTGTCGTTCGGGGCCTGCCGACACGACCACGTCTGGTGAGAGTTATACCTCCTCCGTGGGGGATGTGCAATCTTTTTCTGTGGTGGATACTGCGGGAGCTGTTGAGTTGTCTGGTGAAGAGATGCCTGCTTCCGGGACTGTGGTCCCTCTCCAGTCGACATCTGAGACTATCACTAGGGTTGTGACTCCTCCTTTGGAGCCAAGCTAGGTTGCTCTCTCCCCTTTTCCACCAGTTTCAGCAGCTCCTGTCATATCTGCTGCTACTGCTGTTCCGTCTGCAATGTCAGCAGTCACCGTTTCAGCCGGCCCCGGCTTATCCCTGCAGGGGTCTGCAGTGATGCATCTCTGGTAGTGTGGATGTGGGGTATCGGCCTCAGCCTTCCCTGACTTCAACTCGGCGAAGTCGGAAGTGGCTGCCAACCGAACCCTCCGCTATGACCTCTTCGCTGTTGAGCACAGCAGTTTTATCCCTGCAGGGGCCTGCAGAGATGTCTGGTAGTGTAGACATGGGGTATCGGCCTCAGCCTTCCCTGACTTCAACTCAGCGAAGTCAGAAGGGGCTGCCGACCGAACCCTCTGCTGTGGCCTCTCTGCCGTTGAGCACAGCAGTTTTAATCCCTGCAGGGGTCTGCTGAGATGTCTGGTAGTGTAGATGTGGGGTATCGGCCTCAGCCTTTCCTGACTTCAACTCGGCGATGTCTGAAGGGGCTGCCGGCCAAACCCTCTGCTGTGGTCTCTCAGCTGTTGAGCACCGCAGTTTTCTCATTGAATTTGGATGTTCATGGAGGGGCCACCATGAACTCTGTGGCGTTTCTGTCCACGCACTCTGGTCCCATGGCAAGTTTTGCAGGACCAACACCTTTTGTGTAGCCTGGACCTTCTGTCCCTCAGAGGTTCGCGGCGACTCTCTTGAGTTTCTGTTCTGTAGATTCTCGGGGTATGTCATACCCCTATACACATCTGCCTTAAGATGTTTCGGCTGACACCTGTCGTCCCGCATTGGGTGTATTTGAGGATCATGACCCTTTGCTGGTTAAAAGGATCAGGAGTGAAGCCACTTTGCCAGTTCGTTCCCACATCGAACCGGCCGACATGGGCCGTGAGCTTAGGGAGGCCCCCTCCTTGCTCACTCAGGTTCTTTCCAAGAACCTTCCTGTTGCTTCCAGCGAGGCTACAAGTGATTTCCAGG
Source organism: Pictodentalium vernedei (assembly GCA_031216915.1). Taxonomy (NCBI): domain Eukaryota; kingdom Metazoa; phylum Mollusca; class Scaphopoda; order Dentaliida; family Dentaliidae; genus Pictodentalium; species Pictodentalium vernedei. Next base: position 309,375,791 of record CM062292.1, on the reverse strand, counting down.
TGCCCACCCTGTGGCGCCGCCTCCCGGGATCAGAAGCAGGCTGCTTTCTGATCCCTCAGGTGTGCCCACACCATGGGAGATATCGGCTGGTTTGCATATGATGGGCTATATGTCTTCCGACTCAGGGGATGAGTCCAACATAACTGATGTCGAGAGCCAACAGTCTTCCAACTTGCGGGCAGCTCTTGACTTTGTGTTTGGGTTCCTTCCAGATCTCAAACCATCAAACCAGCTGACATTGTCAGCCTGGCCGCGATCATCGGACGCACGCCTACATCCTGTGGAGCAACCTGCTTCTGGGCACCTTCAACCATGCCATTCGGTACAGGTGGTTAAAGCGTTTTCAGCTTTGCTATGAAGACTTCGTTCTTCACCAGGGTTGACACTTGTTTACCTCCAGTGCATTATTGTTCCTGACATTCCGCCAATCCATCAGTCTGCCAGACTTTGACAGTCTTGGATCAGGACTCCAACTCCCTCAGGCTTTCCAACACCAAGTCGGCCGTTATTCCTATGGTGACTCTGGAGTCCCTGTTGGGCTTATCGAAAGAGAGATGTTGGGCATGCTTTCTCTCTCACATTACATTGTCTGTGCTTTAGCTGCTCATCTGCCTCCAGATAAGTTTGACGACGTAAGGCTCCTTTGCATGTGCTTTCCAAGGCGCTCGTGAACATGCATGCCTGTAACATGGCTAACTTGAAATTAGTTTGCAGGGACGCTGTGTTGGACATATGCCGTTCCCTTCCTGAGGGGCATCGCGCTGCTCTTCGATCTACTTCTTCGGCGGGTCCACAACTATTCCATGCTTCCGTGGCGACGACCCGGGATGACGTCCTATGTCATTCCACAGATCAGCTGCTGCTTCGTCAGCTTGATCAGCCTTCTGTTGGAGGCAGGGGCTATCCAAAGCCTAACAAGCGCCCTTCTGCTTCCTCTGCGAAGCCAAGAGCTGATCCTCCTGCTGCTGCTTCTACTTACAGGGTAAGGGTAGCCGTCGAAGGTCATCACCTCGATTCGTCCCAGGTTGAGGCATCCAACTCTGTTGAGTGTGCCTCTTCCAACACAAGTTCCTTTAGACATTACACGTTGGGAACTTTTGATCACGGAGATAGGCAATCTCCTGTCAAAGGGGGCGATCGAGGTCGTCAAGAACATTTATTCAGTGGAATTTTATTCCCGCCTATTCTTGGTGCCGAAGAAGGTCGGCCGACTCCAACCGGTTATCGGTTATTGATCTGAGTATCCTGAACCAGTCTATCATTTCTCCTAAGTTCAGCATCGAGACTTTCGGGTCGGTTCGCCCTGGTCCATTCACCAGGGAGTTTTTTGCTTCCAGCATCGACCTACGAGACGCTTACTTTCACATTCCGATTCATCGGACATCGTGAAAGTACCTCAGGTTCGCTTTTCTGGGGTGAGTTTGCCAGTTCAAGGCCATGCCCTTCGGCCTCAACCTGGCTCCTTGGGCCTTCACCCGACTGATGTTGCATGTATTAGCCTTACATCGCACACAGTCCAAGGTGACTACTTAAGCATATCTAGACAATATCCTCCAGAGGCATTCCAATGCTACCTTTCTGGAGTCCGATATCGACACACTGTTGAGCTCACGTCGGTAGGGTTTAGAGTCAACAAATAGAAGTCAGACCTGGTCCCTTCTCAGTTGTTTTGTCATTTGGGGATGGACTTCCGTACTCAGCTGAATATGGTGGCGGTTCCCCGAGCAAGGGCTGTGATTCTCTCAGCTTTTACCCTGACTCTGTCCCAGGGCTGCTCGGTCTCTGCAGTTCGGTGACTGATCTCATTCCTCTAGGTCGGCTGCATGTCAGACCTGTCCAATACTTTCTGCTCAGTCGTTGGAGGCCGAATGTCGATCGTCTGGATCTGGTGCTTCAGTTACCGGAGTCTCTTCATCGTGACCTTCTCTGGATGGATGTTCACTGGATTATGCAGGGAGTTCTGTTGGACTTAACCACATTTGATCGTGTTCTGATGCAGTCGCCAGCGATCCCGGATGGGGTGAGACGTTTGATCCACTAGGTCTTTCCCTTCACGGGGCATTGGACCAGGATCAAGCAGCTCTTCACATCAACCAGAAGGAGCTTCTTGCTCTTCTTAGGAGTTTCCGGCAGTGGATCCCCCACCTTTCGAATCGCCAGGTCCTTCTGTTGTCCGACAATTCAATAGTGGTTGCTTACATTCGGAACCAGCGTGGCACGCACTCTGTTCCCATGTATGATTGGCTTGGGTTCTACTGCTCGTTCGGGATGTCAATGTGGTGGTTCGTCACATTCCTGGTCGTCTGAACGTCCTAGCCGACTCCCTGTCTCACTCAGTGGAAATGAACCTACCCCCGTCGGGACAGGCTTGCACTACAGTGGAAGTCCCTTACTCAGAAAATATACTCTCTATTTTGATCTTTCCCAAGCGATTTGGGAAAGAAAAGTGGTGCAAAAGCACCAAGAAAAAATAAGCCAAAACTGGGTCGAGTGCTACCGGTGCACACCCAGTAGGGGACGCTCTTCTAGTACAGATCCACGGCTTCCGGTACCAGTGCGCAGTCGTGTAACTAATGACTTGTTCTTTTTTTCTTCCGCCGTCATGGGAAGACGTGCGTCCATTTGCATTAAGAAACAGTGATAATTCAACTCATTGATAATGGTTACCTGTGACTAGAATTATGGATCTGAGGATTGTATAATGACAGGACTGTGTTTTATATATTCTCATTATTAATTACAACCACATTTTCATTGTATTTTGTATATTCTCCGTGTTCGTGCGTGACTTTCGCGTACCGTGTGGTTCTGACATATAATTTTTTGGTTGATAAATTTATGTTATCCTTTTGGATATTATTATTATACCCCCGCTTCGAAGAAGTGGGGGCTAAATACGAATCGCCCTGTACGTCCATCCATCCGTACGTCCGTACGTCTTTCCGTCCGGACAAATTCTTGTGTGCGCAACTCCTCCTACATTAATGAACCGATTTTGATGAAACCTTCATCTCTATAAGTGAACATGTGCATATTCCAAACTTTTTGATCTGCGACAATTTTAACCAGGTTATCTCTCTTGAACTTTGATTTAATATGGGTTTCTATATGAAATTCTTGTGTGCGCAACTCCTCCTACATTTATCAATCAATTTGGACAAAACTTTTCAGACATCATCACTACAAAGTGAACATGCGCATATTCCAAGATTTTTGATCTGCGACAATTTTAACCAGGTTATCTCCCTTTGACTTAGATTTATTGTGTCTTTCCATCCGAACAAATTCTTGTGTGTGCAACTCCTCCTACATTAATGGACAAAACTTTTCAGACATCATCACTACTAAGTGAACATGCGCATATTCCAAGATTTTTGATCTGCGACAATTTTAACCAGGTTATCTCCCTTTGACTTAGATTTATTGTGTCTTTCCATCCGAACAAATTCTTGTGTGTGCAACTCCTCCTACATTAATGGTATCGCGGAACTAAATATTGAAATTAGAGTGAACCGCCTTAAAATGTTGCACTCGGAAATGACGCAATCTCTAAAAATAAACAGCCTTGGGAAAATCCATTGTTTCAATAAAAGTTTGAAACATTCTATTGACATCTTGCATTATTGTTGAATATTCCTGATAAAAAAGAGGGTGATTTGATGACTTTTGGACCTAAAAAATACAATTTACTTTTTGCGTGTTTTTGTAGGGAATTCCCTGAAAAATATGTGCACGTGACCGGTACTTCCCTTTGTGTCAGTTTTTCTCTCTTATTTGTTGCATGACCCCCTGTTTTCAGATCAGAAAAAGTTGTCTGAAGGGCTATACTTGACAGAGATATTTGAATGCCAAAATTAAAGTGATGCGATCATATTTTTTTCCACCTGAACGTTATAATGGTCGCCTATGGGAAAATATTTAGTTCTGTGAGACCTAATGAACCGATTTTGATGAAACCTTTCAAACATCATCTCTACTAAGTGAACATGTGCATATTCCAAACTTTTTAATCTGCGACAATTTTAACCAGGTTATCTCTCTTGAACTTTGATTTAATATGGGTTTCTACATGAAATTCTTGTGTGCGCAACTCCTCCTACATTTATCAATCAATTTGGACAAAACTTTTCAGACATCATCACTACTAAGTGAACATGCGCATATTCCAAGATTTTTGATCTGCGACAATTTTAACCAGGTTATCTCCCTTTGACTTAGATTTATTATGTCTTTTCGTTCGAACAAATTCTTGTGTGCGCAACTCCTCCTACATTAATGAACCGATTTTGTTGAAACCTTTCAAACATCATCTCTACTAAGTGAACATGTGCATATTCCAAACTTTTTGATCTGCGACAATTTTAACCAGGTTATCTCTCTTGAACTTTGATTTAATATGGGTTTCTGCATGAAATTCTTGTGTGCGCAACTCCTCCTACATTTATCAATCAATTTGGACGAAAGTTTACAGACATCATCACTACTAAGTGAACATGCGCATATTCCAAAATTTTTGAGCTGTGGCAATTTTAACTAGGTTATCTCCCTTTAACTTAGATTTATTATGGGTTTCTACATGAAATTCTTGTGCGTGCAACTCCTCCTACATTTATCAATCAATTTGGACAAAACTTTTCAGACATCATCACTACTAAGTGAACATGCGCATATTCCAAGATTTTTGATCTGCGACAATTTTAACCAGGTTATCTCCCTTTGACTTAGATTTATTATGTCTTTCCGTTCGAACAAATTCTTGTGTGCGCAACTCCTCCTACATTAATGAACCGATTTTGATGAAACCTTTCAAACATCATCTCTACTAAGTGAACATGTGCATATTCCAAACTTTTTGATCTGCGACAATTTTAACCAGGTTATCTCTCTTGAACTTTGATTTAATATGGGTTTCTGCATGAAATTCTTGTGTGCGCAACTCCTCCTACATTTATAAATCAATTTGGACGAAAGTTTACAGACATCATCACTACTAAGTGAACATGCGCATATTCCAAAATTTTTGAGCTGTGGCAATTTTAACTAGGTTATCTCCCTTTAACTTAGATTTATTATGGGTTTCTACATGAAATTCTTGTGCGTGCAACTCCTCCTACATTTATCAATCAATTTGGACAAAACTTTTCAGACATCATCACTACTAAGTGAACATGCGCATATTCCAAGATTTTTGATCTGCGACAATTTTAACCAGGTTATCTCCCTTTGACTTAGATTTATTATGTCTTTCCGTTCGAACAAATTCTTGTGTGCGCAACTCCTCCTACATTAATGAACCGATTTTGATGAAACCTTTCAAACATCATCTCTACTAAGTGAACATGTGCATATTCCAAACTTTTTGATCTGCGACAATTTTAACCAGGTTATCTCTCTTGAACTTTGATTTAATATGGGTTTCTGCATGAAATTCTTGTGTGCGCAACTCCTCCTACATTTATAAATCAATTTGGACGAAAGTTTACAGACATCATCACTACTAAGTGAACATGTGCATATTCCAAAATTTTTGAGCTGTGGCAATTTTAACTAGGTTATCTCCCTTTAACTTAGATTTATTATGGATTTCTACATGAAATTCTTGTGCGTGCAACTCCTCCTACATTTATCAATCAATTTGGACGAAACCTTTCAAACATTATCACAACTAAGTGAACATACGCATATTCCCAAATTTTTGATCTGCGACAATTTTAACCAGGTTATCTCCCTTTAACTTGAATTTATTATGAGTTTTCAAATGGGATTCTTGTGTGTGCAACTCATCCTACATTAATGAACCGATTTTGAATACATGTTGCACATTGTAAATGTGTTTTCTCCAAATGTAAACCATATATGTGTGGGCTCTTTAAGTATTCAGTGGTGTTCTGTGGAAGGCCACATGCAAATACAAATTTCAACAACAAAAAATGAACTTTATGTATACATTTCCTTATGGCCTTCGCCTACATGATCAGAAGTGCATTCCTCTAAAAACCCAAAGTGAGGGTATTAATCACCTTCAGTGATAGTTCTAGTTATTATTGGAGTTAGGTGTCAGTAGGAGCTGCATGGACAGGATTTCTCCTCTCTGTTGAGGGCAGAATTTCTTGTTTTTTGGGTCCCTGTCGGCCCTCTGGGTTAGATTGTGTTCCCGCCGGTCCTTTATTTTCTGCCACCTTTCTCTTGTAGTTGGGGGTGTTCTACTTTCTGCATCTGTTGAGTTCACCTTTTCTTCTACTGCTCTCACCTCTGTTATGCCCAGGACTGTTCCTTGAGGGCAATGCCTTTTGCCCAAGCATTTGGACGATTCCCATGCTTCTTGTGCCACTTGTAATGGGTGTTCTTCAGATCGACCCTGTGGGTCTTGGGTCATCCACCTTTTGGGCTTCTGTGAACCGTGTGGTGTGTTCTCGTGGCTGTTCCTCCCGCACCAGTGGGAAAGGGGAATGCTGTCATTCGTGGCCTCCCGACACGACCATGTCTGGTAAGAGTTATACCCCCTCCATGGGGGATGTGCAGTCTTTTCCTATGGTGGATACTGCAGGAGCTGTTAAGTTGTCTGGTGAAGAGATGCCTGGTTCCGGGACTGTGGTCCCTCTCCAGTCGACATCTGAGGCTGTCACTAGGGTTGTGACTCTTCTGCTGTGGTCTCTCAGCCGTCGAGCCCAGCAGCTTTTTCATTGGAATCTGTTGCATTTCCATCCATGAACTCAGGTCCTATGGCCAGTTTTACAGGACCGATGCTCTTTGTGCAGCCTGGACCTTCTCACCCTCTAAGGTCTGTGGCGAGTATCCTGAGTTCCCGCACTTCAGATCCTCGGGTTATTTCATATCCGTATAAGCATCTGCATTCAGGTGTTTTGGCTGCCACCCGTCACCCCATGTTGGGTGTACTAGAGGATCGTGACCCTTCGCTTGTTAAAAGGGTCAGGAGTGAAGCCACTTTGCCAGTTCGTTCCCACGTCGAACCGGCTGACACTGGCCGTGAGCTTAGGGAGGCCCTCTTCTTGCTCACTCTGGTTCTTTGCAAGAGCCTTCCCATTGCCTCCTACGAGGCTACTAGTGGTTCCCAGGAGCCCCCGTGGCGCCGCCTCCCGGGATTGGAAGCATGCAGCTTTCTGATCCCCCTGGTGTGCCTACACCATGGGAGGCATCAGCTGGTCTGCCCGTGATGGGCTATGTATCATCCGACTCAGAGGATGGGTCAGACATACCTGACGTCGAGAGCTTTCAGTCTTTTGACTTGGGGGCAGCTCTTTACTTTGTGTTTGAGTTCCTTCCGGATCTCAAACCTTCAGACCAGCCGACGGTGTCAGCCAGGCCATGATCAGCGGTCGTGTGCCTACAACCTGTGGAGCAACCTGCTTCTGGCTGTCTTTGACCATGCCAGTCGGTACAGGTGGTTGAAGCGTTTGCAGCTTTGGACTCTTAAGCTGAGTTCCAAGGCTATGAAGACTTCGTTCTTCACCTTTTTGCCTCCAGTGCCTACGATACTGCCAATCCATCAGTCTGCCAGACTTTGATGGTCTTGTATCAGGATTCCTCCTCCCTCGGGCTTTCCAAGCCCAAGTCGGCCATTTTTCCTATGGCGACTCAGGAGTCCATGTTGGGCTTATCAAGAGAGATGCTGGGCATGCTTTCTCTCTCGGATCAGGGCGTCTCTGCTTTGGCTGCTTATCTGCCTCCAGATAAGTTTGATGATGTACTGGTTCCTCCTTTGTATGTGATTTCCAAGGTGCGCATGCATCTTACTCACATGCATTCCTGTATACTTTATATTTGTGTTCAGGTTACTGATGTGCCGGGCTGTATAGTTTTTGGTGTAAATCTGATAATTTAATCCTGAGATATTAACCCTTTATCCTTGAAATTGAAAATTCCTCCAATCCCTTTGGCATTCGATAACTTGAAAAATATTGCTTGGATTGTCAAGTTACTTTATATTTGTGTTCAGGTTACTGATGTGCCGAGCTGTGTAGTTTTTGGTGTAAATCGGATAATTTGATCCTGAGATATTAACCCTTTATCCTTCAAATTGAAAATTCCTCCAATCCCTTTGGCATTCGATAACTTGAAAAATATTGTTTGGATTGTCAAGTTACTTTATATTTGTGTTCAGGTTACTGATGTGCTGAGCTGTATAGTTTTTGGTGTAAATCTGATGATTTTATCTGGAGATATTAACCCCCTTTATCCTTCAAATTGAAAATTCCTCCAATCCCTTTGGCATGAGATAACTCAAAAAATATCAATCCAATTGTCATGTTACTTTATATATTTATTCAGGTTACTGATGTGCTGTGTTGTATAGTTTTTTATGTAAATCTGATAATTTGATCCGGAGATATTAACCCTTTATCCATCAAATTAGACACTCCTCCAATCCATTTCTATATGTACCCATACCTTGTATGGTGTACATTATGTCAGCATCTGTGGTGGCCTTCTGTCATACAGCTTTCTACTAATTGCGCGTATGGGTACACATCTGATGATTTCATCGGCCTATTTTTTACCAGATCGCTTTGAAACTTGGTATGCTTGTTTGGGATGACCTCTAGATGGGAGCTATCGATTTTCTTAGATTTCTGTCAAAAAGTGTTGCCACTGGCAATGACCTTCAACGAACTTAGTGAAGTTATGCATTAATATTTCCCTTCTCACACCCTGCAGTGCACTTTTTTGACTGGATCACTTTGACACTTGGTATGCTTGTTTGAGGTGACCTCTAGATGGGAGCTATCGACTTTCTTCCATTTCTGTCCAAAAGTGTTGCGGCTGGCAACGTTCTTAGAACTTATTTTAGTCAGACCTCAATATTTCCCATTGGCACACCAGACAGGTCACATTTATGATCAGATTGCTTTGAAAGCTGGCTTACTTGTTTGGGGTGACCTCTAGATGGGAGCTATCGATTTTCTTCCTTTTCTGTCAAAAAATGTTGCAGCTGGCAACGACCTTTGAACTTAGTTTAGTAACAATATATTCCTTTGGCACTCCCTACAGGGCACATTTATGATTGGTTCGGTTTGAAACTTGGTATGCTTGTTTTGGGTGACCTCTAGATGGGAGCTATTGATTTTCTTCTATTCCCATCAAAAAATGGTGCAGCTGGCAACGAGCTGTGAACTTAGTTTAGTCAGGCATCAATATATCCTCAATATTTCCCTTTGGCACATCCTACAGGGAACATTTATGATCGGATTGCATTGAAACCTTGTATGCTTGTTTAGGGTGACCTCCAGATGGGAGCTATCGATTTTCTTCCATTTCCGTCAAAAATAGTTGCCATTGGCAATGACCTTTGATGAACTTAGTAAAAACTCATGCAAACTATGTTGCAACTGGCAAAAACCTTTGATGAACTTTGTGTAGTTATGAAGTAATATTTCCCTTTGGCACACCCTGCAGTGCACATTTTTAACCGGATCGCTTTGAAACTTATTATGCTTGTTTGGGATGACCTCTAGATGGGTGCTACCGATTTTCTTCCATTTCCATCAAAAAATGTTGCCACTGTTAATGTTCTTTGAACTTAGTTTAGTCAGACCTCAATATTTCCCATTGGCACACCCTACAGGGCACATTTATGATCGAATTGCTTTGAAACCTGGTATGCTTGTTTGGGGTTACCTCCAGATGGGAGCTATCAATTTTCTTCCACTTCTGTCAAAAGTTGTTGCTGCTGGCAATAACCTTTGAACTTAGTTTGATGAGACATCAATATATTTCTTTGGCACTCCCTACAGGGCACATTTTCGACCGGATCGCTATAAAACTTGGTGTGCTTGTTTGGGGTGACCTCTAGATGGGAGCTATTGATTTTCTTCTATTCCCATAAAAAAATATTGCAGTTGGCAATGACCTTTGAACTTCGTTTAGTCAGGCACCAATATATCCTCAATATTTTGCGTTGGCGCACCCTACAAGGAACATTTATGATTGGATTGCATTGAAACCTGATATGCTTGTTTTCGGTTAACATCCAGATGGCAGCTATCGATTTTATTCCATTTCCGTCAAAAATAGTTTCCATTGGTAACAACCTTTGATGAATTTAGTAAAAACTTGGTGCAGTTATGCATCAGTATTTCCCTTTGACACACCCTGCAGGGCACATTTATGACTGGATCGCTTGGAAACTTGGTGTGCTTGTTTGGGGTGACATCTTTGTGGGAGCTATTTTCTTCCATTTCTGTTATATAGAAATGCATGGATTACTCTGACATTGTGCACACACAATGCTGTTATATTAAAGTTTCACCAAATAACATTGGAAACAATGATCTTCAATTTTGCCATTTCACTTAAAACTTACCAAGTTCTAGTTTGTCAAGTTGAGGTACAGTGTCACAAACACTTTCATTTTTATACGCCCGTTTTGAAAACACGGGTCGTATTATGGTATACCGCTGTCCGTCCGGTCACATGTCGTACGATAAATCAAGAACGCTTTGAGAGATTTTAGTGATTTTTGGGTAGGTGGTGTATATCGATGGAGGGAAGCTCCCTTTCATTTAGTGTCGCTGTTCGTTTAGTCATTCCAGAGTTATGGGACTTTATTACTTAGAAAATTGTTGATTTTTTACACGTCGTACGATAACTCGAAAATGCTTTGAGAGTTTTCGTGATTTTTGCGTAGGTGGTGTATATTGATGGAGGGAAGCTCCCTTTCGTTTAGTGTTGCCGTTTGATCAGTCATTCCAGAGTTATGGGACTTTATTACTTAGAAAATTGTTGATTTTTTACACGTCGTACGATAACTCAAGAACGCTTCGAGAGATTTTCACGATTTTTTGGTAGGTGGTTTATGTTGATGGAAGGAAGCTCCCTTTCGGTTGGTGTTGCTGTTTGATTAGTCATTCCAGAGTTATGGGACTTTATTACTTAGAAAATTGTTGATTTTTTCTTGAAGTTATGATCTCTATAGACATGAGATATATACATGAAATTCAAATAATTTTATTTACAAATTATTGAACACAGTATGTTGTTTGTAATGATTATTGTACAAGAATATAAAAAAAAAACTGACAAGTACACATGTATACTCATATTGTGTGCTTCCTTCTTGTAATTAATAACGGGCGTATCATGCGCTCATGGCGCAGCTGTTTATTCAAACAATGCAGCGTACACTCTAGGAGAATCCGTTGACTTTGATAATACATTAGTATGGCAAGGTCAAATCAAACCAATTATAATTTATACTGAACTACTCTTTAACAACAGTTTGACATTGATTGGTGCATAATGCTTGCCACATGAAGGCCAAGGGGTGCCATGAAATGAAAATTCTGTTATTTAGGCTTATTGTTAAGGTCAACTAATGACCATTCAAAACCTTTAACCTACGTTTGAAGATACTGGATGATTACAAATATATATTGCAGATCAGAATGCTCGAATCAGTGATGATGAAAGTGGAGCAGAATCTGAGATTGATGTTGAAACTGTGGAAGAAAAATGTCTAAAAGTAAATATATTCCTAACTTTAAATTTATATTTAGAGTGCATTGCACTAAAGAGCCTGTATTCCTTGTGTAATGTTTAGCTAACCTTTTACCCAATGCACACAATATCAAAATTTATTACTTTACTGTTTTTCTAATTTTTCAAACAATTTCAATAAAAAACATATCATGTGACCCCTCGTTGGTCAGAGCACAAGCTTGTTCCAGTGAGGGGGGGTCACATGATATGGTTTTGTTGAAGGTTTTTTTTTAAAAAAGTAAATTTTGTAATTGCTCAATTTGAATATGACATGGGTGGATGCAGTTGTTTTGTTAGGTAAACAGTTGCCTAAAATGCACAAGGTTTATATAAGTCCCTGAAAATGCTATATTTTAGTAATTAAATTAAAATTTGAGTCCATTGAAGATAAAGTGTTTGAAAATCAAAATCAGACTGCCTGTAAAAAGTCATGGAAAATTACTGAAAAATATTAATGTGATAATCTCTTGGTTTGCATTTGTCAAGTGTGTTATTATTGGGAGTTAAACATTTACTTACAACACTTCACTACACAAAAATTTACATTACCGTTGAACAAATAGCATTCAGTCAATTCTTTTCTAATACAAATTATGTTTAAAGAGCTTGAAGATGCTTGAAAATTCTGCTGGAAAGTTCAGAATTTAGAGCTTAATGGTTTGGGGGTCTTTTTTTCAATTTTTATGCACTCTGAAAAATGTTGGGGAAGCACGTACACCACTTTGTCTATCTGTGCGTGTGAGTGTGCATCCACCCGCAGTGATATTTCTGCATTGAGTGGATGGATTTCAGTGAAATTTGGTATGAGGAATCCTGCACATGTTATAAAAAAGTTGCCTGCATATTTTTCACCAGAGTTACGCTCCTTACTTTGTCAATTTTTCATGACTTTTTTCCGTAAACAGAAATATCTTACCAGTGTGGGGATGGATTTCAATGAAATTTGGTATGAGGGATTCTTGTGACAAGCTGATCCTGCACATGTTATAAAAAAGTTGCCTGCATATTATACACGTGAGTTATGGTCATTACTTTGTCAATTCTTATACGCCCATTTGAAAAATGGCTGTATTATGTAATCAGTCTGTCCATGCATCTGTCTGTCTGTCTGCCTGTTAACATTAGTTTCCGACCAATAACTCCAGTCTGGATTATTTTTTCTCAATCAAAGTTGGTATGTGTATTACCCAGCTAGTAATACAGGCAAAGTTCGATTAAGGGTTGCGTCCAATTATTTTTGCATAAGTTGCGGTCCTTTTTCAACTTAGAATTCAACCTCTATTAACATTTTTGGTTTCTGACCAATAACACCAGTTTGGATCATTTGATCTCAACCAAAATGGCTAATAGGCATATTTAGCCACATCTGGGGGTGCTCTTGTTCATATTGTTATACCACCCACTTGAAAAGTGGGCGGTATATAGCATTCATGGTGTCCGTACTTACGTACGTCCGTACTTCCGTACGTCCGTACGTCGGTGACGCTTTGGGGGTACACATCTGCTATCCGCTACTCCTCTTAAACCAGTGGGTGGATTTCATTGAAACTTACAGGCATTCTTTTCTATACATTATAGATGTGCACCTCCTATTTTGCTTTCAGGTATTTTTATTTTTTACTCTTTCCCAAAGGGCGAAATGAACTTAGCCAAATTGTTGTGATGCTTTAGGGGGGTACACTCCTGCTATCCGCTACTCCTCTTATACCAGTGGGCGAATTTCATTGAAACTCTCAGACATTCTTTTATATACATTATAGATGTGCACCTTCTATTCTGCTTTCAGGTATTTTTATTTTTTCTATCCCATGTGGCAAAATGAACTTAGTACGTCCGTACGTCCATACATCCATTATGCTTTGAGGGGTACACATCTGCTATCCGCTACTCCTCTTAAACCAGTGGGCAGATTTCATTGAAACTTTCAGGCATTCTTTTATATACATTCTAGATGTGCACCTCCTATTTTACTTTCAGGTATTTTTTTTTTTACTCTGTCCCAAAGGTCTTAATGAACTTAGCCAAATTGTTGTGATGCTTTGTGGGGGGTACACACCTGCTATCTGCTACTCCGTCCGTACGTCCGTGACACTTTGGGGGTACACATCTGCTATCCGCTACTCCTCTTAAACCAGTGGGTGGATTTCATTGAAACTTACAGGCATTCTTTTCTATACATTATAGATGTGCACCTCCTATTTTGCTTTCAGGTATTTTTATTTTTTACTCTTTCCCAAAGGGCGAAATGAACTTAGCCAAATTGTTGTGATGCTTTTTTTTAACTTGGTGTGCTCATTGGGCGAGATCTTTAGATAAGAGCTATTGATTAGCATTCATTCCTGTGAAAAAAGCTACCATTTACAATAACCTCTGAACTTACTGCATTTGGGTATCAACATTCTTCCTTTAGCCAGTCTTACAGTTTACATTTATAAATTCAAGGATTACTCTTGACGTTGTGCACACACAATGCTGTTATGTTGAAATTTCACCAAATAACATTGATACCAATGATCTTCAATTTTGCCATTTCACTTATAACTTACCAAGTTCAAGTTTGTCAAGTTGAGCTACAGTGTCATTGACACTTTCATTACAGTTTCCCATATTGAAAAATGAACTTTGTCAAATTCAGTTGACATTCTGTACAGATCTGCTATCTGCAACTCCTCTTAACTATTTAACAGATTTCATTGAAACTTTCAGACCTTGTTTTACATACATTGCAGATGTGCACCTCCCATTTTCTCTTCAGATATTTTCATATTTACAGTTCCCCATATTCAAAAATGGCCATTGTCAATTCAAGCTTTGGGGTGGAGGTGTGGTGGGGAAGTGTCAGTGTTTGTGCTCTCTACATTAAACACACTTTTACTGTTGTAAAATGTTTCTTGGTGGGAGTGGGTGGTATCAGTGAGCAGTGCTCACAGTTTTTCTAGTTTCCAGCTGCAGCAATATCTCAGCAGTAAGTGGAAGGAAATCAATGAAATTTGATTATGGGATCATGACAGGCCGCTCCTACATGTTATAAAAATGCTGCTTTCTCCATCTATCTATCCATAGCGATATCTTCACAGTGATTGGATGGATTTCAATTAAATTTGATATAAGGGGATCCTTGTAATAAAAAAGTCACCCACATATATTTCAGCAGTTACAGTCCTTACATTTCAAAAAACATGTTCCAAATTATTTCCAACAGCGGGGGACCACAATTTTACAAATAAGTCGATTGTCAGGGAACATCCATCAGTTTTACTTATTTTCTGAGGTTTTTTGGAGGGGTGGGGGTAGTTGTAATTTCAGTTTAGTCTCAATTTCCTTTTTTATACCACTCTGTGTTTTTTTTTTTATCCCCCAGAAAATTTTAGGGGTATGTATAGTTAATATTTGTGGCACTGTCTGTCCTTGTCTCCATCTATAGTTGGTGTTGGTTTCTGCTCTCATTAAAGTTCCACATCACTGATCGAAACTGAACTTGGCATGTGGGTTAGGTACAATTTGAGGAAGAACCTTATCAGCTCACCTGACTGAAAGTCAGGATGAGCTTTTCTGATCACTTTTTGTCCGCCGTCTGCCGTCCATCGTACGTCAGTAAGGTGTTTTTGGGGTCATTTTCTTCCAAGGCACTGGCTGCAGTTCAATGAAAATTCACAGGAGTCACGGTTATATAGGGGCATTTGGGTTTTTCTTCAAATTGGGTTTCTGCTCATATTGTGGATTGTGGGGGGGGGGGGGGGGGGGGGGGGGGGGGGGGGGCAAAATGCACAAAATTTTAAAAAATCTTCTTCTCATGAACCAGCCGTAGCAGACACTTGATATATGGTATGCAGCTTTCATTTGAGGTGTAGACACAAGTTTGTTCAAGAGAGGTTTGACTGGCAATATTTGCCTTTGTTCTGAGAGGGTCAAGAATTTTTTTCCCGCCCAGAATTTCTATTTTCTGAACCGAGAAGCCAATTTGAACCAAATTTAATATAAGGTATTATTGGGTTATAAGTATTTGATTTGTGCCAAAAAGATTTTTCCTGCAGCCCTGTGGGAACCTCAGGAGCCAAAAATAGAAAAAACCAAAAATGTCCATATCTCCAAAACTGCATGGCACTGAGAATTTGTTATTTGGTGTGAGGCTTCCTTGAGACCAACAGAAAGGAATGGTGAAAAAACATTGACATCGGTTTTGTCATAAGGTACTTTTTCGAGACTTTGAAAAAATGCTGAGTCTGCATTTTTTAACAGTGTGGGCAATGGGAAAAAATTAAAGAATCATTTGCTTCCAAACCACTACTCCAAAAGCTTTCATATTTTACATATAATATCTTTGGAACATTGATTCACATATTTGTTGAAATCAAATCTCTCGGTCCATCTTTGGGTACCCCATGGGAGCCCAAATGTTCAAATTAGTGCAGTATGAGGAGTATTCTTTAAAAATCTTCTTCTTCAGATCTACCATTAAGAATCTTTTGATATTTGGTATGCAGCATGCTTAGGGGGGTGAGATTCAAGTTTGTTCAAGCCAAGTCCCTGGGTTCATATTTAGGCTGAAAATTTGGGGTCCTGGTCCAGATTTAGAAATTTTGGACCAAAATCCGGAAATGAGTTTTTTGGGTTTTTTTATGTGTTTCGGTTAATTTTAAGACAAAAATTTTTTTTTTTTTACACTGCAAATTTGGGGTCCGGGTGGGACTTGGAAATTTTTTTTTTTTATCCCCCCCACTGCTTGGCAGTTGGGGCAGGGGCATAGCCACCCTTGGCATTCCACTTGTTTTTTCAATTTTAACAAATTGTTACGGTTGAAATTTAGTTTTTTTTGAAGTTGTAACAATTTACATTTAGGTCATATTGTATGCATGTTATGTTGCTTTAACAAACCTGTTTCGTGTTTATTAGCTCACCTGAGCGAAGTTCAAGGAGAGCTTTAGTGATCACTTTCTGTCCGCTGTCCGACTTGAACTTCACATTATCAACTTCTCCTCATAGACCACTGGGCCAAATTGCACCAAACTTATTATGCATGTTCCTTATCATATGTCAACTCAAGTTTGTTTACATAAAACTGCCATGACCACAGGGGGCACCACTAGACGGCATAATTCTGATTGCACCCATCCAGTTTTTTTTTTTAAATTAAAAAACCCTTCTCCACAACTAGCAATACCTGGTATACAACATCTTTAAATGGGTCAGATTCAGGTTGCTTGAAACAAGTCCCTGGGTTCATATTTGGGCTCCCTATAGAAACCCAAATTTTAACTTCGTGCGATATGAGGAAATTGTTTAAAAATCTTCTTTGTTAGATCTAGATCTACCAGTCAGAATCTCTTGATATTTGGTATACTGCATTTTTTGGGAGGGCAGGGGATCAGCTTGAAGTTAGTTCAAATTAAGTCCCTGGAGTCATATTTGGGCTCACTGTGGGAGCCTGAATTTTAACTTGGTGTTACATGAAGAATATTTTTTTTTAAATCTTCTTTGATCCATCAGTCAGAATCCTTTGATATTTGGTATGTAGCATCCTTAGTGGGGGTGGGGTGGGGGGGGGGGGGGGATTCAAGTTTGTTCAAATCAAGTTCCTGGGTTCATATTTGGGTTCCTCTCTATAGATACCGAAATTTTAACTATGTGCAATATGAAGAAATTTGAGCCCTTATTTAACTTGCAATATGATGAATTTCTTTAAAAATCTTCTTCAGTTCCAGTGGTCAGAATACTTTCATATTTGGTATACAACATCTCTAGGGGGTCAGATTCAAGTTCGTTCAATTTGGGTCCCTAGGTTAATATTTGGGCTCTCTATAGGAGTCCAAAGTTTAACTTAGTGCAATATGAGAAAATTTCTTTAAAAATCTTCTTCTTCAGATCCACCAGAATCCTTTCATATTTGGTAACAACATCTCTGGGTGGTCAGATGCAAGTTTGTTCAAATCGAGATAATATTTGGACTCCCAATAGGAGCTTGAATTTTAATTTAGTGCAATATGAGGGAATATTTTTTAAAAATCTTCTTCAGATTCACCAGTCAGAATACTTTTATATTTGGTATATAACAGGTCAGATTCAAATTTCTTCAAATTGGATCCCTGGGTTAATATTTGGGCTCCATATGGGAGCCCAAATTTTAAATTAGTGTAATATGACAAATAATCAGCATTACTGGAAATCTGGACATTATTTCTGTGGTAGCATCCCAATACTAGAAAAAAATCATCTGGCATGATCAACAGAGTTATAAATATTTAAATAACTTCATCCCTCTGTTGTGCTAACTAGCCATCGATGGTAAATCATTCTTTAAACAACTTTGGTCAGGTGAGCACCTCAGGCCCCATGGGGGCCCTTTTTCAAACAGGTCCCTATCCAGTCTTGAAGCAATTATCAGGTGAAATCTTTTCAGCCTTAGTGATGACCTCTAAACACCTTACTTACCAAGCAATTAACTAATTTTTTTTTCATTGATATTCCTTCTTGATGTCTGAATGAAGAGGTGTGTTCCAATTTGTTAACATTATCATTAGTTTCAAAGAATACATGAGATCTTGAGCAATCTTACATATAGATTTGGGCACAGAAACTTGTTATTAGATTCAATGTAGATGCTCAGTTATTTTTTTTTTTTTTGTGTGAATACAGAAAAATGGATCAATAACAAGTGAAGATATTCCAGAATCGTCTCCTGATTATTTGGCAAGAAAACGGAACAAACCCATTTTCTTCCAAGCAGGTTTTCCAAATCCAAAATCACCTCATGCAGTGAAAACAGGATCATCTCCATATAGAGAAAAAATTTTGAAAGAGGTTTTGAAACCATGTGATTCCTCTGATGATATTCAGCATAATACACAGGTTTTTATTTTCAACTTATCTGCATAGTTCTATTTTGTGGCTGACATTTTTTGTGGGAAATAGAAAAATAAACCCATTAGTTTGAGTTTTTAACAAAATAGCTTGGGATAGCGGTGGCTTAGTGATTAGGGCATTGGACATTAACCAAAAGATCAACGGTTTGATGATAAGCAGCTGTGTCGACATAGGGTTCGTACTCCAAACTAAAATTCTGGAAAAATGGTTTTGCATTTTCCACTCCTGGAAAAATACTGGAGAAATGATCTCAAGTTGGTAAATACTGGAAATATACTTGGAATTGTAATTTTTGCTACTCCTACACTAATTTGCAACCTCAAACAAACTCTTGCCAATATGATAAATTGAAGTTGTTTGGCACAGATAATGCTTGGTGGTTTCAGTTTCTCAGCGAATTTTGAAGAACTCTTCATTACTTTTGTATCTTCTGAAATATGGTATATTCCTTTGTTATCACAAGTTTACGTAGTTGTATAGTTAAGAACTATAAAAATTCTTAATCGCCTCTGGAAATATACTGGAAAAGTACTGGAATTTCAACCAAGTTTAAGTGTTTGAACCCTGCGACTTGTACTTTGGCAAGACACTTGATCCTGATTGCCCACATGGGGGCATGGTGATGCTGTATATTAACCCTTTACCTAACATGAAAAGCAGACGACACTTGCAAAAAAAATTCTTGAATAACTAATTTTTTTCATTTTTTTGTCTCCAAAACATAGGTTATGACCCCTCATTGGAACGAGCTCGGCGAGCTCGTTCCAATGAGGGGTCATAACCTATGTTTTTGAGACAAAAAATGAAAAAATAATGAAAATTAATTGGCGATTTTTGAGAATAGCGCTGGCCGGTTTTGGCCGTTACGTTGGGTAAAGGGTTAAGGTGTTGTGCATGTCGATAGTGCACTTGCCTTTAACTGCTCCTAACTCTGCATGTGCAGAGTTTGTAAGTTGGAGAGTTTAACATTTGCTTGCTGCTGCATGGTGGTTCTCTCTGGGTACTCCAGCTTCTTCCACCCGTAAAACTGTCCAAAATGATGTGACCCTGGCTGTTTAACCCTTTACCCAATGTAACGGCCAAAACTGGCCAGCGCTATTCTCAAAAATTGCTAATTTCATTACTTTTTCATTTTTTGTTTCAAAAACATAGGTTATGACCCCTCATTGGAACAAGCTCATTCCAACGAGGCTTCATAACCTATGTTTTGAGACAAAAAATGGAAAAAATTATTCAAGAATTTTGTTTACAAGTGTTGTCTGCTTTTTATGTTAGGTAAAGGGCAAAAGTGTTGCTAAGCCCTAATAAACAAACAAATGATATAACTTGGCTAGTAGTGACCAAGTACACCAAAATGACGGAACTGAAATGCCTCTTTCCTAACATTTGAGTGTTATACAAGTTCAATAAGAAAATAAGTGAGTGATGCACTGTTCATTTCTTATGTGTGTATTGTACTCCGTCAGTTATGACACACCTTATTGCAAATAAGGTACACTTTTTCTCCTGCTCTTATATCAAACAATTTATATGCCACCCCTCAGGCCCACCTGGGCTCTACCGCCAGGTAGACCTGATGTGTAGTGCAGAAATTGTAAGATATATTCTACTGCTGATATCATTTTGAGTGCGAAATCAGGCAGGCTTGGGGTGAAGTGTAATGTTACAGAGACTACTGGTAAACTAGACACCATGATGTTGGTTCCATGAAATGATGCAACATTTTGGTCCCATTCGTTAATTTCAACTCCCTGGCACCGGAACTAAGAATGCACACACGTGTGTGTGGCATAAATGTTTCCAGTCATTATCACACAAGTTCTTTTCATCACTATAAATCTTGTTATAACAGATACCGACACGGAAGTGCATCAGTAAACTTTTTATATGTGATATCGCGTGAATGAAATACAACTTACACTTTCCACAATACCCTGTGTCTTGAACATGTGCTGTGCCAATTTTAGCTCCCATAGTAGTGCATCTTAAATCATTTTAGGTGCACTGTTGTTCTGAGTTGTCAGAAATGAAGCACTGGTTATACACCGCAAGTTCAACTGTTATAATGTTCTGTTGATATTTAGGACTTGAACTTTCCTAGAACACCTTTTTTCTACCTTATCTTCCAAATTTATGCAGCTGTTTGTCAAAAATCATCATTCAAATTTAATTATTTTGTCAAGAGTTCAATTTCAAAACATATATGGCTTCTCCATGGAATGAGATTCTTGTGCTTGATCCAATAAGGGATCATAAGCTATTCTTTGGAAGTAAAAATAAAAATATTTTACCTGTTTTCAAAACATACTTGAAAATCCATGTTGTATACAATCTCGAATAGTTCTTTAAAAATCCTTGAAGGTAGATGCATCAGTTGGGATGGATGGGTGAGGGGGTGGGAGGGGGGGAGGCAGGGAGCATGCCCTGTGTAAACAAGTTTTGTGAATATTCTTTTGTCAGTTACTGAACATGATTACCAAAAATGATGTTTCCTGCTGCAGTGAAGGGTTCGAAGTGTTTTGGAAAATTTACCTGTCACGGGTGACAAGTAAATTTTTTTTCTACCTTTCTCTCCATAAAACCTACTTTAACATTCCCAATTCGCCCAGTTTTTAGCTCACCGAAGGGAGCTCAACTTATCACTTGCCGTCCGTCTTCATCCGTTGTTGTCCGTCGTCGTGAACATTTTTCAAACAACTTCTCCTCTGAAACCACTGGTCCGATTTTCACGAAACTTCATGTGGATGTTCTTTAATACTATATGGCAATTCATGTTTGTTCAAATGAAATGGACACGTCCCTTGGGGGCACTGTATGGGGCATAACTCTGTTAGCACTGTATGAATCATAGAAAAATTATTAAAAAATCTTCTCCAGAACCAGTAGGCAGAATCTTTTGATACTTGGTATGCAGCATCTTGGTATGGGTCTGATTCAAGTTTGTCCAAATCAAGTCCCTCAACCAATATTGGGGCTCACTACGGGGGCATGAATTTTTACTTATTGCAATTTAAGAAAAATTCTTTAAAATCTTCTTCTCCAGAACCAATGGGCAGAATCTTTTGATATTTGGTGTGCAGCATCTTGGTATGGGTCTGATTCAAGTTCGTTCAAATCGAGTCCCTTGATCAATATTGGGGCTCCCTATAGGGGCATGAATTTTTCCTCAGTGCAATTTAAGGAAAAATCTTCTCCAGAACCAGTGGTTAGAATCTTTTGATATTTGGTGTGCAGCATCTTGGTATGGGTCTGATTCAAGTTTGTTCAAATGGAGTCCCTTGATCAATTTTGGGGCTCACTATGGGGACCTGAATTTTTACTTAGTGCAAGTGTAATTTAAGAAAAAAAATTTAAAAATCTTCTTCTCCAGAACCAGTGGGCAGGATCTTTTGATATTTGGTATACAGCATCTTGGTGTGGGTCTGATTCAAGTTTGTTCAAATTGAGTCCCTCGATCACTATCGGGGCTCACTAAAGGGGTTTGAATTTTTACTTAGTGCAATACTTAGTGCAATTTAAGAAAATTTCTTTCAAAATCTTCTTTTCTGGAAACGATGGACAGAATCTTTTGATATTTGGTATACAGCATCTTGGTATGGGTCTGATTCAAGTTTGTTCAAATTGAATCCCCTGTTCAATTTTGGGGATCACTGAATTATAGACAACTCGGACCAAAGACAACTCGGACCAAGACAACTCGGACCACTTTTGAAGACAACTCGAACCAACTTTGAAGACAACTCAGACCAAGACAACTCGGACCACTTTTGAAGACAACTCGGACCAACTTTGAAGACAACTCGGACCAACTTTAAAGACAACTCGGACCAACTTTGAAGACAAGTCGGCCCATTTTTCAGGACAACACGGACTACTTTTGAAGACAACTCGGACCAACTTTCAGGACAACTCGGCCCAACTTTTGAAGAAGTCGACCCAAGTTTCAAGACAAGTCGGACCAACTTTCTAGGCAACTTGGACTGACTCGGTGAATAATTCGGACCTAAATAGTGGACAAACGAAGATTCGGGGTTGGTGGGGAAAGACACAGAACAACCAGTCACGGTTTAAACGATTTATTGAAAACTGAGACATGACAATCAAAGACATGAATAAATGAATGAATAAAACTTCACATAAAAAACAATGTCCAGCACATATTTTAACAAACTTTTTGTACAATATATATGTATTGGTATTTAAAGTCACAATTCTTCAAATTTAAGTCCGTTTGAATATCAGCATTATTATCTGAATGATATATATACATTCACCCTTTACCTAACGCTTGTAGCAGACGACACTCGTAACGCGTTACTAATTTTTTTTTTTTTTTTGCTTCATAAACATAGGTTATGAAACCTCATTGGAACGGATGTGATTCGCTCGTTCCAATAAAGGATCATAATCTATGTTTTGGAAACAAAAAAATGAAAAAACTATATGGCTGAACCAATCAGTGAATTAACTCAGGGTTGTCAATTTTCACCTGTAATTACATTGAATATAATCCCATGACTGAATCTCTATTTAGGCTTTTCCCTCTGGAAAAGACTATTGTTTTTCTACGGATTATTATTTTTTGGGGGGGGGGGGTTTTGTTTTTTTTGTTTTTTTTTTCCACACATTTTGTCCGTACGATTCAGAAGCCATTTTCGAACCAATTTTCACGAAATTTTGCACACGCATAGAGGGGCACAAAATCTAAAAATGTACCCAAGCGGAATTTTCGATTTAACCCTTATTTCCTCAGAATTGGCAAAAAGCTGCCAAAATTGGGGTTTATCGGCACTTTCTCGAAACACGTCTTGTAGATTTTTTTTATACATTTGTCATTGCTAGACCTGTCTGTGACACGCCCTTTGATACACACGACATATCAGGCGATGCATATGGTAACCCTCCACAGGCTGCCAAACATCGAAATTTTGATGAAATAGGCCGGATTCAGGCTCCCACTGCACCCAAACAATACACGAGAGATAAATATAACTTTCTTTACTGGGAGTGGAATGCACCAAAGATCATTTTTGTCAGTAATAAGGGTGTTCAAAAAACCAAGCGAGAACCCGTTTTGGGCTGGTTAAACAGCAATACCCCCATAAAGCTCAAAAATTTGTATTTTCCGTGGATTTCTCTAAACGAGTCTTGTAGATTTTCAAGAAAAATTTGTCACTCCCAGGCCTTGGTGTGACAATAGAAGTTGCATGGACAAAATACTGCGGTGAGCATTTGTTAACCCTCCACGGGCTGCTAAAAGTCAAAATTGTGATAAAATGGGCTGTTTTTGGATGCCAACAGCACCCAATGGGTACGCCTCAAAGAAATGTGCCTTCTTTTATCGAGTGCACAATCTATACGCAAACATTTTTGTAAGTAGTAAGGGTATTCAAAAGTCGAAGTCTTAACCCATTTTGGACAGGCTAAAGAGAGAGACCCCTTAAAATCTTAAAATTCCCATTTTCTGTGGATTTCTCTAAAAACATCCTGTAGGTTTTCAAGAAAAATTGACGACTTGCAGGTCTTTGTGTGATATTACAAGTTGCATGGACAAAATATTCCGGTGAGCGTTTATTAACCCTCTAGAGGCTGCCAACCATCGTAATTTTGTTGAAATGGGCTGTTTTCAGGCACGCACATCACCCAACGTGTACCTTAGAAATAAACATAATCTCCTTTGTTGGAAGTGGAATTCACCAAAGACCATTTTTGTAAGTAATAAGGGTATTCAAAAAACCAAGCGTTAACCCATTTTGTGGTTGCTAATAGTGATACCCATCAAAGGCTTAAAAATTTATGTTTTCCCTGGATTTCTTTACAAACATCTGGTAGGGTTTTCGAGAGAAAATGGCCATTGATAGGTCATGGTGTCACATTACCAGTTGATTGGATAAATTATTCCCGTAAGCATTTGTTAACCCTCCATGGGCTGCTAAATGTCAAAATTTTGAAAAAATAGTCGGTTTTTGAACAACAACAACATCAAATGGGAATACAACAGAGAAACGTAACTTCTTTTACCGGGCGCAAAACTGACAGTGAAACATTTTTGTAAGTAGTAAATGTATTCAAAAATTGAGGTCTTAACCCATTTTTAACTGGTTAAGGAGATATACCCCTTAAAAGCTTAAAATTCCAGTTTTCTGTGGATTTCTCAAAAAAAAAAATTCAAGAGCAATTAACCATTCGCAGGTCTTCGAGTGACATTACAAGTTGCATGAACAAAATGTTTCGGTAACCATTTGTTAACCCCCCAGAGGCTGCCAATCATTGACATTTGGAGAAAATGGGCTGTTCTTGGGCAACCATAACACCAAATGTGTACCTACGAGATAAACATAACCTCCTTCATTGGAAGTGGAATTCACCGTCGATCATTTTTGTAAGTAATGAAGATATTCACAAAACCAAGCATTAACCCTTTAGAGCTGGTTAAAGAGAGATACCCCTCAAAAGGTTAAAAATACATGTTATCTGAGGATTTCTTTAAAAACATCCCGTAGATTGTCAGGAAAAAATGGCCATTCTCATATCTTAGTGTGACATTACAAGTTGCATGTACAAAATATTCCTGTAAACATTTGTTAACCCTATGCAGGTTCTCAAACATCAAAATGTTGATAAAATAGGCTGTGTTTGCGTACCCACAGCACCTGAAGTTGGGAGGAGAGATCAAAATAAGTGGAAGTAGAATTCACTGAGAATTATTTTTGGAAGTAATAAGAGTATTCCAAAAACAACACTTAACCCGTTTTGGGCTGGAAAAACAATGATACCCATCAAAAGCTTAAAATTCCTGTTCTCCCTGGATTTCTCTGAAAACATCTTGTAGATTTTAAAGAAAAAATGGCCATTCACAGTTCTTGGTGTGACATTACAAGTTGCATGAATAAATATTCCTGTTGGCACTTGTTAACCCTCTACAAGCTGCCAGACATCAATATTTTGGATACATTTGAGATAAAATTGATCATTTTTAAATTGACACAGCACTCAGTGAGTATGCGTCAAACAAACATAACTCCTTTTGTCGGTCATTGACTTGTTGGACGACGATATTGACATTAACTCACTCCACCATTAATGATGGTTTTTACCTAAACAATTTTTTATCAAACTGTGTCATTTGAGACTACTATCTTCACCTTTCTCATAACATCAATGAAGGAACTTCAGTGAGACAGTTAAAAACAATTCATCAGACACTCTGGGGTCATGAAAAATCATGCAATCTCATCGGGAAAAGCCATGATTCTCCAGAATCATAAAGTCTAGTGTTATATTTGAGGTGTTTATTCAACACACAGATTATACACAACTTGCTCCTTTTAATGCCAAATTTTTACACGCCGTTTGTCCACTATTTAGGTCCGAATTATTCACCGAGTCCGTCCAAGTTGCCTAGAAAGTTGGTCTGACTTGTCTTGAAACTTGGGTCGACTTCTTCAAAAGTTGGGCTGAGTTGTCCTGAAAGTTGGTCCGAGTTGTCTTCAAAAGTGGTCCGAGTTGTCCTGAAAAATGGGCTGACTTGTCTTCAAAGTTGGTCCGAGTTGTCTTTAAAGTTGGTCCGAGTTGTCTTCAAAGTTGGTCCGAGTTGTCTTCAAAAGTGGTCCGACTTGTCTTGGTCCGAGTTGTCCTGATCCCGGGATCACTATGGGGGTGTGAATTTTTACTTAGTGCAATTTAAGAAAAAATCTTTAACATTCTTCTTCACCAGAACCAGTGGGCAGAATCTTTAGATATTTGATATGCAGCATCTTGGTATAGGTTGGATTCACGTTCAGTATTGGGGCTCATTATGGGGGCGTGAATTTTTTCTTAGTACAGTTCAAGAAAAATTCGTTAAAAATCTTCACCAGAACCAGTGGGCAGAATCTTTTGATATTTGGTATGCAGGATGCTAGTACTGGTCTGATTCAAGTTTGTTTAAATTGACACCCCCCCCCCCCCACCCCACCCCCGATCAATATTTGGGCTCAATATGGAGGCATGAATTTTTTTGTTGTTTTTTATGCGTTTTGGTCAATTTTAAGAGAAAATTTTTTTTTTTTTTCTCCCCTGAAAATTTGGGGTCTGGGTGGGACTTCGAATATTTTGGACCAAAATCCGAAAAAAAAATTTTTTTTGTTTTTTCTGCATTTCGCTCAATTTTAAGACAAAAAAAAAAATTTTTCCCCTGAAAATTTGGGGTCAGGGTGGGACTTATAAAATTTTGGACCAAAATCTGAAAAAAATTTTTTGGGTTTTTTTTATGCGTTTTGGACCAAAATCCTGAAAATTTTTTTTTTTTGTTTTTTCTGTGTTTCACTCAATTTTAAGACAAAAAAAAAAAAAATTTCCCCTGAAAATTTGTGGTCAGGGTGGGACTTAGAAAATTTTGGACTAAAATCCGGACATTTTTTTTTGTTGTTTTTTATGCCTTTCTGTCAATTTTTTTTTTTTACCCTGAAAATTTGGGGTCCGGGTCCGGGTGGGACTTAGAAAATTTTGGACCAAAATCCCCAGAAAAATTTTTAGGGTTTTTTATGCGCTTTGGTTAATTTTAAGAGAAAAAAACAATTTTTTTTTACCCTAAAAATTTGGGGTCTGGGTGGGACTTAGAAAATTTTGGACCAAAATCCGAAAAAAATTTTTTTTGTTTTTTTATGCGTTTTGGTAAATTTTAAGACAAAAAAAAAAAAAAAAAAATTTTTCCCTGAAAATTTGGGATCCGGGTTGGACTTAGAAAATTTTGGACCAAAATCTGTAAATTTTTTTTTTGTTTTTTATGCGTTTCTGTCAATTTTAAGACAAAAAATTTTTTTTTTTTTCCCCTCAAAATTTGGGGTCCGGGTGGGACTTATAAAATTTTGGACCAAAATCCGAAAAAAATTTTTGGGGGTTTTTTTATGCGTTTTGGTCAATTTAAAGAGAAAAAAAAATTATTTTTTTTACCCTGAAAATTTGGGGTCCGGGTGGGACTTAGAAAATTTTGGACCAAAATCCTGAAAATTTTGTTTTTTTTGTTTTTTCTGCATTTCACTCAATTTTAAGACAAAAAAAAAAAAAAAAAAAATTTTCCCCTGAAAATTTGGGGTCAGGGTGGGACTTAAAAAATTTTGGACCAAAATCCAGAAATTTTTTGTTTTTTGTTTTTTATACCTTTCTGTCAGTTTTAAGACAAAAAAAAAATTATTTTTTTTACCCTGAAAATTTGGGGTCCGGATGGGACTTAGAAAATTTTGGACCAAAATCCCCCAAAATTTTTGGGGTTTTTTATGCGTTTTTGGTCAATTTTAAGAGAAAAAAATTTTTTTTTTTTTTCCTGAAAAGTTTTATCGTTTTTTATGCATTTTAAGAAGAAGAAAAAAATTTAGGCTGAAAGTATTTTGTTTGGGAAAAAAATCTGTTTTTTATGCGTTTATCGCAATTTTGGGACGTAAAAGTGCAGGAACTGAAAATAGAAGGAAAATCCTGTGTATTGTGTGGGCACAATCGCTTCATCTAGTTGGTATATGCTTTTCTTAGGAGGGGCATATGCAGCTTATTCAAGTCAAGTCCCTGGTTTGATATTTAGACTACCATGTCAGGTGAGCACCCTCAGGCCCCCTGGGGCCTCTTGTTCTCATTGGATTCGAATGTTCATGGTGGGGCCATTATGAGCTCCGTGGCATTTCCGTCTATGCACTCTGGTCCCATGGTCAATTTTGCGGGACCAACGCCTTTTGTGCAGCCCGGACCTTCTGTCCCTCAGAGGTCTGCGGCGACTCTCCTGAGTTTCTGCTCTGTAGATCCTCGGGGTATGTCATACCCCTATTCACATCTGCCTTCAGATGTTTCAGCTGCAGCCCGTCGCCCCGTGTTGGGTTTATTTGAGGATCATGACCCTTCACTGGTTAAAAGGGTCAGGGTGTGAAGCCACTTTGCTGGTTCTTTCCCACGTTGAACCGGCCGACACAGTCAGTGAGCTTAGGGAGGCCCTCTCCTTGCTCACTCGGGTTCTGTCCAAGAGCCTTTTCTGGGGCGGGTTTACCAGATCAAGGCCATGCCCTTCGGCCTAAACCTGGATCTTTGGGCCTTCACATGCTTGATGTCGCATGTGTTAGCCTTACATCGCACACAGTCCAGGGTGTCTACTTCGGCATATCTAGACGATATCCTCTAGAGGCATTCCAATGCTGCCTTTCTGTAGTCAGATGTCGACACACTGTTGAGCCTGCTCACGTCATTAGGGTTCAGAGTCAACGAGGAGAAGTTGGACCTGGTCCCTTCTCCGTCATTTTGTCATCTAGGGATGGGCTTCCATACTCAGCTGAATATGGTGGCGGTTTCCTGGGCAAGGGCTATGATTCTCTCAGCCTTTGTCCTGGTCCACGTCCGCAACAGTTCGGAGTCTTCCCCGACTGCTCGGTCTCGGCGGTTCGGTGACGGATCTCATTCCTCTAGGTCAGCTGCATGTCAGACCTCTCCAACACTTTCTTCTCAGTCGTTGGAGGCCGAATGTCGATCCTCTGGATCTGGTGCTTCAGTTAATGGAGTCTCTGCCTCGTCACCTCCCCTGATGGATGTTCAGTGGATTATGCAGGAGTTCCGTTGGAATTCCCCACATCCGATCGTGTTCTGATGGCAGTCGCCAGCAATCTCGGTGTGATGTTGGATCCTCTAGGTCTTTCCTTTCACAGGTAAACACCCTTTGCTCTGTCCGGTTCATGCTATTCACTTTTATCTCAATTGGACGCTGTTCATTAGGAAGGGTAGGAATGATTTTTCGGTCTCTTATTCCTGGTCGACAGAAGATCTCTTCTCTATCCATTTCTCGATGGATTTGTCTTGCTATTTGTGCAGCTTACGTTTGTCTAGCGAATGGCGATTGTGTTACCAATCATATTTCTGCCCACAAGGTGCTTGCATTGTCTACCTCTTGGGACTTATACTAACTCCATCATGTTGTCGGATGTTATGCTGGCAGCCTACTGGAGAAATGCTACTTTCTCCACTTATCTGCGACAGATGCAGGAGCAGGCAGAGGACCTTTGTACTACAGGCCCTCTTTCTTCTGCTCAGGCTGTTTGTCTACCCCGGCCATTCGGCTTCTTGCAAGGTCAGTTCCAGCTCTGTGCTGTTACTGCCCTTTCTGTTTGTGTGTCGCACAGAACCATACGCCTCATCTCTCATTGTCTTTTACTAATGTTTGTGATGCTATGGTTTGATAGGCCTAGGGACCTCCTCCTCTGTCCATGGTTCCAGTGCAGTTGGGTTATGTGTGGATTGGTTATGTGATTCCCTCCATCCTATTATCTATTGAGCTTGTAGTAAACAAATGTAAGGTAGGTTGATAAGAAATTTAAATTTTATAGTAAATTTCCTTTCTTATTATACCTACTGCAATTGTTTAGATGGAGGCCCTTCCATCTTCTTATTCGAGTAAGAATCCTTCCTCCCCGCTGATCACATAACTCCTATGTTGGCAGGCTCAAAAGAATGATTCATTGGTGTCTGGTGACTGCCTTGCGCACTGGTTCCGGAAGTCGTGGAATTGTACTAAGAGAAGAGCGTCCCCTACTGGGTGTGCGCCGATGGCGCTCGACCCAGTTTTGGCTTATTTTTAGCTCACCTGACTGAACGTCAGGGTGAGCTTTTCTTATCACTCTTCGTCCGTCGACCTGCGTGAAGGTGGTGTTTGAGCCTCTTTCTCCTAAACCACTGGCCACATTTTAATTAAATTTCATGTAAGTAGTGGTTATATAGGGGCATTTTGATTTTTATCCAAAATAGGTTTTGGCTCATATTGAGCAGAGGTTTGGGGTTAAAATGGCCAAATTTTTTGAAAATCTTCTTCTAATAAACCACCAGTAGCAGAGACTTGATATGTGGTATACAGAGTCCTTTTGAGGTTTAGAATCAACTCAAGTTTGTTCAAGAGAAGTTTGTCGGGCATTATTTGCCTTCGTTATGGGAGGAGCAAAAATTTTGGCCACGCCTAAAATTTCTATTTTCAGAACCGTCAGGTCGATTTGAACCAAATTTGATATGAGATAATGGGTCACAAGTAGTTGATTGATGCAAACAAAAATTTTCTCATTGCCCCGTGGGAACCTCGGGAGCTAAAAATAGGAAAAACCTTAAAACTGCCATATCTCCAAAACTACACGGCACAGATAATTCTTATTTTGTATAAAGCTTACTTTTATCCAGTTGAATAGAATGGTTAAAAAAATCCCTATCGGGTTGATCACAAGGTACTTTTTTCAGGACTTTGAAAAAGTGCCGAGTCAGCACTTTTTAACACTGTAGGCAATGGAAAAAAGATTAAAAAATCTTCTCCAGATCCAGCAGGCAGAATCTTTTGATATTTGGTATGCAACATTGTAGGGTGGATCTGATTCAAGTTTGTTCAAATCGGCCCCCTGGGTTCATATTTGGGCTCAGTATAGGAACCCGATTTCAAACTTGGTGCATTTCAGCCAAATTTCTTTAAAAATCTTCTTCTCCAGATCCAGCAGGCAGAATCTTTTGATATTTGGCATGCAACATTGTGGGGTGGATCTGATTGAAGTTTGTTCAAATCGGCTCCCTGGATTCATATTTGGGCTCACTATAGAAGCCTGAATTCGAATTTAGTGCATTTCAGGCAAATTTCTTAAAAAATCTTATTCTCCAGATCCAGCAGGCAGAATCTTTTGATATTTGGCATGCAACATTGTGGGGTGGATCTGATTCAAGTTTGTTCAAATTGGCCCCCCCTGGGTTTATATTTGGGCTCAGTATAGAAGCTCGAATTCGAACTTAGTGCATTTCAGGCAAATTTCTTAAAAAATCTTCTCCAGATCCAGCAGACAGAATCTTCTGATATTTGGTATGCAACATTGTGGGGTGGATCTGATTCAGGTTTGTTCAAATCGGCTCCCTGAATTCATATTTGGGCTCACTATAGAAGCCTGAATTCGAACTTAGTGCATTTCAGGCAAATTTCTTTGAAAATCTTCTTCTCAAGATCCAGCAGGCAGAATCTTTTGATATTGGGTATGCACCATGCTTAGGGGGGTGAGATTCAAGTTTGTTCAAGCCTGAATTGGGGGGGGGGGGGGGGGAGATTCAAGTTTGTTAAAGCCAAGTCCCTGGGTTCATATATGGGCTCCCTGTGGGAGCCTAAGTTATAACTTATTTCAAAATGAGGAATAGTCTTTAAAAATCTTCTTTTTTTTTAGATCCACTGGTAAGAATCTTTGGATATTTGGTATAAGCTTTTCTTAGGAGGAGCAGATGCAACTTGTTGAAATCAATTCTCTGGGTTGATATTTAGGCTACCATGTCAGGTGAGCGCCCTCAGGCCCCTTGGGGCCTCTTGTTTCTTGGTGCTTTTGCACCACTTTTCTTTCCCAAATCTCTTGGGAAAGATCAAAATAGAGAGTATATTTTCCGAGTTAGGGTCTTCCACTGTAGTGCAAGCCTGTAGTAAAGAATTGCAGTAGGTATAATAAGAAAGGAAATTTACTATAAAATTTAAATTTACGTCGTCCCATGGGAACCGCAGAAGCTAAAAATAGAAAAAATTTAAAATGCCCATATCTCCAAAACTGCACTGCAGTGAGAATTCTTATTTGGTGTGAAGCTTCCTTAGGAACAGCAGAAAGGAATGGGCCAAAAAAAGTTTTTTTGTCATCGGTTTTAGCACAGGGTACTTTTCTAGGACTTTTGAAAAAATGCAGAGTCATCATTTTTAGCTTAACTTGACAAAGTCAAGCTGAGCTATTGCCATCACTTCTCGTCGGCCATTTACAATAACCTCTGAACTTACTGCATTTGTGTATCAACATTCTTCCTTTAGCCAGTCTTACAGTTTACATTTAAAAATGCATGGATTACTCTTGACGTTGTGCACACACAAAGCTGTTATGTTGAAATTTCACCAAATAACATTGGTACCAATGATCTTCGATTTTGCCATTTCATTTATAACTTACCAAGTTCAAGTTTGTCAAGTTGAGCCACAGTGTCATTGACACTTTCATTTAACACTTGTGAGTAATGGGAAAAAAAAAAGAAGAATCTTCTTCCCCCATACCACTGCTCCAAAGGCTTTCATATTTCACATATAACATCTTTGGAAGTTTCATTCACACATGTTTATAGAAATCAAATCCCTGGGTCCGTATTTGGGCTCTCTCGGGGAGCCCAAATGTTCAGATTAATGCAATATGAGGAATATTCTTTAAAAATCTTCTTCCGATCCTTTGGGGAATGAGATTCAAGTTTGTTCAAGCCAAGTCCCTGGGTTCATATTTGGGCTCCCTGTAGGAGCCCAAATTATAACTTAGTTCAATATGAGAAATATTCTTTAAAAATATTTTTCTTCAGATCCAGTAGTCAGAATCTTTTGATATTTGGTATACAGCATCCTTAGGGAGGTGAGATTCAAGTTTGTTCAAGCCAAGTCCCAGGGTTCATATTTGGGTTTCTTGTGGGAGCCGGAATTGTACCAAAATTTCTATTTTCCAAACTGAGAGGCTGTTTTGAATCAAATTTGATATGAGGGCTTATTGGGTCATAAATACCCTTTTCTGACTTAGAAGACATGTTGTTATTGGTTTCCGGATGATAACTTTAGTTTGACTGAACGAAATGAAACAAAATTTTATACTTAGGTTTATAACCACATAACACAGGTTGGTCTGATAGTTTTTTGCAGAGTTATGCCCCTTTTTTGACTAAGAAGACATGTTGATATTGGTTTCTGGACGGTAACTTTAGTTTGACTGAACGAAATGAAATAAAATTTTATACCTAGGTTTATAACCACATAACACAGCTTGGAATTGATAGTGGGCATAGCCACTCTTAGCATTCAGGGAGCTTTTGTTGGCTGTGCCAACTTTATACTTTTTAGCTCACCTGAGCAAAGCTCTGGGAGCTTTACTAATCACTTTCCGTCTGGTGTTAACTTTACATTATCGACTTCTCATAAACCACTAGGCTGAAATGAACCAAATTTGATGTGCATGTTCCTTATCATATGTCAATTCAAATTTGTTCAAATAAAGTTGCCATGCCTATAAAGGGCACAACTCTGTTAGTACCGATATATTTGAAAAAAATTTTTTTTAAATCTTCTCCAGAACCATCAATTAGAATCTTTTGATATTTGGTGCACAATATCTCTATAGGGGTTAAATTCAAGTTTGTTCTAATTGAGTCCCTGAGTTAATATTTGGGATCCCTATGGGAGCCCAAATTTGAAGGTTATGCAATATGAGGAAACTTCTTTAAAAATCTTCTTCTTCAGGTCCGCCAGTCCGAATGCTTTCATATTTGGTATACAGTGGTGCCCACTTAATTGGATATCTCTTAACTGATTAACCCTGTTAATTGAATGTAATTTTCCAACACAAAACTATTTACCATACCTCCAGTACAAATTTGATCTGTTACTTGAATATAGGTTATAGAGTTAACTTCTGTTAATTGAATAAAAAATCTTGTAATCTGTCGAGAAATTGCCCTTCCTCTCCCCCAGTTTTCTTTTGTTTATAGATCTATTTGGCCTCACTACATCCAATACAGGCATTTAATCTATTATACCTTGTTTGACAGAGTGCATGGCGCTCTGTCAAACAAGATATAATAGAATAAATGCTACGTTTATCTAGATTACAGAAAAGTGACACAATCCCTGTTAATTGAATACTCCTGTTAATTTAATAATTTTCATTGGCAAAATGGCTATTCAATGAACAGGGTTCTACTGTACAACATCTCTAGGGGGGTCAGATTCAAGTTTGTTCAAATGGAATCTCTGGATTCGATTATTGTAGCCCAAATTTTAACTTAGTGCAATATGAGGAACATAGTACAATATGAGGAAATTTCATTAAAAATCTTCTTCAGATCTACCAGTCAGAATCCTTTCATATTTGGTATACAACATCACTAGGGGTGCAGATTCAAGTTTGCTCATATTGGGTTCCTAGGTTAATATTTGGGCTCTCTATTGGCACCCAAGTTTTAACTTTGTGCAATATCAGGAAATTTCTTTAAAAATCTTCTTCAGATCCACCAGTTAGAATGCTTTCATATTTGGTATACAACATCTCGGGGGGAGGGGGCAGATTTAATATTGTTCAAATTGAGTCCCTGGGCTAATATTTGGGCTTCCTATGGGAGTCTGAATTTTAACTTGGTGCAATACGAGGAAATTTCCTTAAAAATCTTCTCCAGAAACATCAATTAAAATCTTTGATATTTGGTATATAACATTTCTAGGGGGGTCAGATTCAAGTTTGTTCAAATCGGGTCCATAAGTTAATATTTGGGCTCCCTATGGGACAGAAATCCTATATGATATTATCTCTTTTGCTCTTAAATGGCTTGAGATTTTATACATCTTTGCAACACTTTTGCAGTTTACATCCTGTGGATTAGCAGTTGTTTCTGTCCAAGTATCGGCTGCCTCTTTCTGCAGCCAAGACTTGCTAGAAACAACTGCCAAGGCACTTTGAATGTAACTTGTATGTTTATCATTTGACTTGATGTGGGGACACCTGTTTCGCCACAGTTAAAAATTTCCGAAGTGAGAATGGACCATTTTTTAGATGCAGATGCTTTCTAATTTTGTTCATATTTTATAGGATGATGACTATGGTAAACTGGTTTGGGCAAATTACTCGGGAGAGAGATGGTGGCCTGGCATCATTATTAATGGTGACAAAATTCTGATGAAAACAAAACCAAAGATGTCATGGGTATTTTGGTTTGGAGATCACAAAGTATCGCAGGTAATTATACCCCACTTTCTTAGAGGATAGGGGATATACTAGATTACTTCTGTCCTTCCATCCATATGAACATATGTTGATGGACGAATGATATGACACAATGAAAGATATGGCCATGCTTAGTTAATTTTCAGCTTAGCGTTATTCCAGGTTATCAGAACAAAATGCGGAATGAGGTTATTATTAATTATTATGCCCCCGAAAATTTTTGAGGGAGTATATAGTCGAGGTCTCCATCTGTCCGTCTGTACGAACATTTTGTATTATAACTCGAGCATTAGTTGTCGGATTTTAATGTTCTTTGGTATGGTGATAGGCAGCTTGGGGGAACGGATGCCCTTGTACCTAGCATTTCGTCCATTCATGTTTGGTAGAGTTATGGCCCCTGTTTGTTTTTGGCCTCTGTTTCTGACCAAGGTAAAATGTACCATAGCCTATAGGGCAAATTGCTGCCCAATTTTTTTTTTTAGTTCAATATTTTTCTGCTGCCCAGTGCTTGCAGGGGAGGTTGCATGACTTCTTAACCTCTACATATCAATATATCCTTATAAATATGGATGACACAAGAATTATAGTAATTTTGGTTCCAGACCATTTAAAATTGTATCACCGCACCAATTGATTTCAAATTTTATTTGCTTATTACTAATGTCAAAATACAGGTCAAGTTCGATCTGGAGGTTCACTCTGACCATTCTTGCAAGAGTTATGCCTCTTTTTGAATTAAAAATCTCAAATTTCCCAATTTCAGCGTTAATCTTTCTGTCCAGTGCCTAAAGGGGAAGTGCTGCCTGATTTTTTTTTATTCCACTATTTCTGTACTGCCCAGTGCTTGTATGGGAGGTTGCATGTCATTTTAAACTACACATCAATATAACCATATAAATATGGATGCCAATTTCAGCTTTATTCTTACTGGCCAGTGCCTAACGGGGAAGTGCTGCCCAATTTTTTAGTCCACTATTTCTGTGCTGCCCAGTGCTTGGTGGGGAGGTTGCATGTCATTTTAACCTACTACATATCGATATAACCATATAAATATGGATGCCAATTCAGCTTTATTAGTCCCCTACGGGAACCGTAAGGGGACTATAGGATTGCACTCTGTCCGTCTGTCTGTTTTTTATGTTACCACCTCTCCCTCCAACATGCTTTAAGCTACACCTTTCATATTTGGTACATGGATAAATGGTTCTGAGGGGATGATGCACGCTCAAAATTTTTTTTTCAAAATCCAAGATGGTGGAATGGCAGTCATTTTTGTTGTGTTTTTTAAGCTTTTTTTTTCTCTATTTTCATGTTACCTCCCCTCCCACCAACACGGTTCAAGCTACACATTGATATTTGGCACATGGATATAGGGTTGGGAGGGGATGAAGCACGTTTAATATTTTTTCTTCAAAATCCAAGATGGTGGCCATTTTTGTTGTGTTTTTTAAGCTTTTTTCTCTATTTTATGTTACCACCCCTCACTCCAACATGGTTCAAGCTACACTTTTTATGTGTACCCATACTATGTATGGTACACATAATGCCGGCATCCGGAGTGACCATCCGTCGTTCGTCCATCCTTTGTCTGTCCGTCTGTCCGTCTGGCGTCCGTATCCATTTCTTTGGCATTCGATAACTTGAAAAATATTTCTTGGATTGTCAAGTTACTTTATATTTGTGTTCAGGTTACTGATGTGCCGAGCTGTATAGTTTTTGGTGTAAATCGGATAATTTGATCCTGAGATATTAACCCTTTATCCTTCAAATTGAAAATTCCTCCAATCCCTTTGGCATTTGATAACTTGAAAAATATTGCTTGGATTGTCTAGTTACTTTATATTTGTGTTCAGGTTACTGATTTGCCGAGCTGTATAGTTTTTGGTGTAAATCTGATGATTTGATCCCGAGATATTAACCCTTTATCCTTCAAATTGAAAATTTCTCCAATCCCTTTGGCATTTGATAACTTGAAAAATATTGCTTGGATTGTCAAGTTACTTTATATTTGTGTTAAGGTTACTGATGTACTGAGCTGTATAGTTTTTGGTGTAAATCGGATAATTTAATCCTGAGATATTAACCCTTTATCCTTCAAATTGAAAATTCCTCCAATCCTTTTGGCATTCGATAACTTGAAAAATATTGCTTGGATTGTCAAGTTACTTTATATTTGTGTTCAGGTTACCGATGTGCCGAGCTGTATAGTTTTTGGTGTAAATCGGATAATTTAATCCTGAGATATTAACGCTTTATCCTTCAAATTTAAAATTCCTCCAATCCCTTGGTCATTCAATAACTTGAAAAATATTGCTTGGATTGTCTAGTTACTTTATATTTGTGTTCAGGTTACTGATGTGGCGAGCTGTATAGTTTTTGGTGTAAATCTGTTATTTTGATCCTGAGATATTAACCCTTTATCCTTCAGATTGAAAATTCCTCTGATCCCTTTTGCATTCGATAACTTGAAAAATATTGCTTGGATTGTCAAGTTACTTTATATTTGTGTTCAGGTTACTGATGTGCCAAGCTGTATAGTTTTTGGTGTTAATCTGATAATTTGATCCGGAGATATTAACCCTTTATCCTTCAAATTTAAAATTCCTCCAATCCCTTTGGCATGAGATAACTCAAAAAAGATCAATCCGATTGTCATGTTTCTTTATATATTTATTCAGGTTACTGATGTGCTGTGCTGTATAGTTTTTTATGTAAATCTGATAATTTGATTCGGAGATATTAACCCTTTATTCATCAAATTAGACACTCCTCCAATCCATTTCTATATGTACCCATAACTTGTATGGTGTACATAACGTCAGCATCCATGGTGGCCCTCCGTCATACAGCTTTCTACTAGTTGCACGTATGGGTACACATCTGACGATTTCATCGGCCTATTTTTATATCTGGCACATGGATAGAGGGTTGTAATGGGATGTTGCACATTCAATATTTTTTTTCCAAAATTCAAGATGGCGCCATGGCAACCATTTCTGTTGTGTTTTTTAAGCTTTTTTCTCTATTTTGTGTTATCACTGCTCCCTCCAACATGGTTCAAGCTGCAGTTTTCATATATGGTACATGGATAAAGGGGTTGTGAGGGGATTATGCTTGCTCAATATTTTTTTTTCAAAATCTAACATCTGTCTGTCTGTCCGTCTGTCTGTCTCCCTCTAATATGCTTCAAGCTACACCTTTCATATTTGGTACATGGATAAATGGTTCTGAGGGGATGATGCACAGTCAATATTTATTTTTCAAAATCCAAGATGGCAGAATGGCGGCCATTTTTGTTGTCTTTTTTAAGTTTTTTTCTCTATTTTATGTTACCACCCCTCCCTCCAACATGGTTCAAGCTACGCCTTTCATATATGGTACATGGATAAAGGGTTGTGAGGGGATTATGTACGCTCAATATTTTTTTTTCAAAATCCAAGCTGCTTATATACTCTAGTGTCTTCTGTGACAAAAACACCTTATGTCACAAAAGCGCCGTAGGGGACTAATACCACCTCGGTGGTCAAACACTTGTTCTTACTGGCCAGTGTCTTATATGGGAAGTGCTGCCCAATTGTTTTTTAGTCCACTATCCCAATTTTTTCTAGTCCACTATTTCTGTACTGCCCAGTGTTTGCAGGGCAGGTTTGCATGTCATTATAACCTACTACATAGCGATATATTCATATAAATATGGATGACACACGAATCATAGTGTTTTTTAATTCCGTTCATTCAAAGTTGTTCGGATGAACCAATTCTCTTCAAACATTCAGAAGTTATATATATACATGCAAGTCCGACTTTGCTACCTTCAGGGGCATCAGCACACATGTTAGCGTTACTCTTGTTAATTATATCCTTGTGGGGAAGTGGCATAATATATCCCTTTCCACAAGATGCATATTTTATCACTTTGCACTTACACACTGCTTCTTTGCAAGTGGAGATTGCCTCAGATAGTAGAACTTATATTGGTCAGGGTTATATTCAGAACAGCCTATCAACATTATACACCTAATAACACCGATTATTTCCTCATTATTGCCAGATTGCTATAGCAATCTGGCAATAATCTGGTATTTCAATGGATGAAGAAGAAACATGAAATGGTGTATTCTCCTGGCCCTATGAATGAGGTGATCCATTTTAGGAGCCATTAATAAAGAAAATGCTTTATTATTTCGAGCAAAAAAACAAAATGAGGCGAATGACGCTAAACCGAAAATTAATTAACCATGGCCTATGACACATTGGTGCAGACAAGACGAGCAGGATGCCACATTTGGATTTTGACAGTCATCAAAGATATCCTAGCCCATTTAGTTTTAAAAATAGCAATTATGCATTTCAAGCAAGAACTTTGAAATGGTGAAATAAAAATGAAAACTTCAATAAACAGTACTTCTGTGACATGTACTCATGGGGAGTTTGGGAATGAGCAAACTAAAAATAAGATTCCATTGCAGAGAGGGATATCTGGACCAGTTGAGAGAAGAACTTAGAAAATGGGTCACTAGGTTCTACATCATTGCTCATAACTTACAGTTGCTATCATAAACCAAATCCTATTCCACACGATGAGAGGTATTGCAAGCAGATAATTGCATTATTTTACTGTGAAAAATTAAACTAGTTTTATTGTTTTAAAAAATTGTTTAAATTTAAAACAATTTTGTTCTGCAATTTAATTGCAGAGTAGTCATTGGTCCATGAAGGTCCATGATATCAAAAAAAATATATTTTCAAGGCCTTGAAAGAAGTTGAAAATGGCTTTGAAACCTTGAAAATGTTGGCTGTTAGCCTACGAACAACCTTAGTGGCACCAGCAAAGAACAAATGTGAGAGAAATATTCTTGTGATTATTCTGCAGCCTATTGCAGTTGGTACTGTTCATGTACCCAGATATTGTCATTCGTATAATGAAGGGCCTTGAAAGTCCTTGAATTTTTTGCAATATAAATCCTTACTTGGTATTAATGAGGAGAAGAATATTGTTATCCCCTGCCACATAGCAGGAATGGATTCTGTATGCCTGTCCTTCCATCCATCCTTTGGTCCATCCATCTTTTCCCAGTTGTTATCACATTTTAAAGAAGATCATTCAAAAAATATTTTTTACGAATTTAATATATAGCTTTTAGGTGACAATGTCATTAATGGGATTGTGAACTGGCTGTCTCCAATTATATCTTCAAGAGATTTTGCCCTTGTTTAACTTGGAATCTCTTGTCATTCTACTACTATTTCTTGTCATCACAATTCAAAGATCGTTTAGTTGTTTATGGCATAACTTTAACAGTAGAAACCAGATTAGAATTCAGTATATGTCTCTATAGCAATAATGTTTACATCAAGTTTGATGGCCAGCAATATCTGATGAAAATTATGGGAGTTATTTCCCTTTGTTAAAAAATATCCTGTAATGTTTGTTTATGGAATAACTTCAACATTAGTAACCAAATTTCAATATTTTTTTGTATATATCTCTTTAGGAACAATGTTTACCTCAATATTAACCGAATTTCAATTTTTTTTTTGTATATATCTCTTTAGGAACAATGTTTACATCAACATGAACCGAATTTCAATTTTTTAGCTACCGAAGGGAGCTTAACTTATCACTGGC
Source organism: Pictodentalium vernedei (assembly GCA_031216915.1). Lineage (NCBI taxonomy): Eukaryota > Metazoa > Mollusca > Scaphopoda > Dentaliida > Dentaliidae > Pictodentalium > Pictodentalium vernedei. The sequence goes on along the minus strand of CM062292.1, from coordinate 309,335,066 downwards.
CATCCATCGTCCGTCATCGTGAACATTTTTCAAACGACTTCTCCTCTGAAACTACTGGTCCAATTTTCACGAAACTTCATGTGGATGTTCATTACTATATGGCAATTCATGTTTGTAAAAATGAAATGGCCACGTCCCATGGGGGCTCTGTATGGGGCATAACTCGGATAGCACCGTATGAATTATAGAAAAATTATTAAAAAATCTTCTTCTCCAGAACCAGTGGGCAGAATCTTTTGATACTTGGTATTTAGCATCTTGGTATGAGTCTGATTCAAGTTTGTTAAAATCGGCCCCCTGGATTCATATTTTGGCTCACTATAGAAGCCCAGATTCGAACTTAGTGCATTTCAGGCAAATTTCTTAAAAAATCTTCTTCTCTAGATCCAGCAGGCAGAATCTTTTGATATTTGGTATGCAACATTGTGGGGTGGATCTGATTCAAGTTTGTTCAAATCGGCCCCCTGGATTCACATTTGGGCTCAGTATAGAAGCCCAAAATCGAACTTAGTGCATTTCAGGCAAATTTCTTAAAAAATCTTCTTCTCAAGATCCAGCAGGCAGAATCTTTTGATATTTGGTATGCAACATTGTGGGGTGGATCTGATTCAGGTTTGTTCAAATCGGCCCCCTGGATTCATATTTGGGCTCACTATAAAAACTTGAATTCAAACTTAGTGCATTTCAGGCAAATTTCTTTAAAAATCTTCTTCTCAAGATCCAGCAGGCAGAATCTTTTGAAATTGGGTATGCAGCAAGGGGGGGGGGGGGGGGGGGGAGATTCAAGTTTGTTCAAGCCAAGTCCCTGGGTTCATATTTGGGCTCACTGTGGGAGCCTGAATGATAACTTTAAAAATTTTCTTTAAAAATCTTCTTCTTCAGATCCAGCAGTCGGAATGTTTTGATATTTGGTATGCAGCATCCTTGGGGGGGGGGGGGGGGGGGGGGGGGGGGGGCGGGGAAGATTCAAGTTTGTTCAAGCCGTATCCCTAGGTCCACTGTGGGAGCTTGAATTGTAACTTAGTTTGAAATGAGAAATTTTCTTTAAACATATTCATCTTCAGATCCAGCAGTCGGAATGTTTTGATATGTGGTGTGTAGCATCCAGGGAGGGGGGGGGGGGGGGGGAGTTTCAAGTTTGTTAAAGCCTAGTCCCTGGGTTCATATTTGGGCTCACTGTGGGAGCCCAAATGATAACTTAGTTCAAAATGAGGAATTTTCTTTAAAAATCTTCTTCTTCAGATCCAGCAGATGAATGCTTTTGATATTTGGTATGAAGCATCCTAAGGGGGGTAAGATTCAAGTTTGTTCAAGCCATGTCCCTAGTTCCATAAAATTTGTCTCTCATGACTCCATTCCTTTGTAGTGTTGATGAACCATATCTAACTGAATGTGACCCCAAATACTTCTTTGAACCACTTTGTTTGAATCACTTTGCCCGGTGAGCGATTAAGGCCCCTTGGGGCCTCTTGTTTTGTATATATCTCTTTAGGAACAATGTTTACCTCAACATTAACCGAATTTCAATTTTTTTTGTATATATCTCTTTAGGAACAATGTTTACCTCAAGTTCGATGGCCACCGTTATCCGTTGAAATTTTTTTGTTTTTTCCCTTTGTTAAAAAAATATTGTGTATTGCTTGTTTATGGCATGATTTTAACAATAGTGTGGTAAAATGATATATCCAAATGATTCATTGAGGTTTTGACACTGCGTGGATCATTGAGCTAATCCATAACAGACGTCAGGGTTTGCATTTTATCGGGGTTGATCAGCCCAGGCCCCGATATTAGCCCTGAGAGTGCTTCTGTTGAGACTGTTTTTCCAGCCCCAACAAAACTTTAAAACATTTTAAACTATTAAGGCATGTTTAAAAATCAGCCCCGAGTAGGCCCCGATTCTCAAATCTTGTGGACTTATTTCAGGACTTATTTCAGGCCCTGAGCATTTTTCAGAATGCAAGCCCTGCAGACGTCTTGTCAGTAACAGTTCGAATCAGTGAATGCCAACAAAGGGAGATTGTCCGCCAGTGAGCATATCAAGGGAGATAATATGTTACAAATATACATTATCCCAACAGATACCCAAGAATATACTTGAGGAGGACCTCCAGTACAACAATATTAACTGAATTTCAATTCTTTTAGCATATGTCTCTGTAGCAACAATGTCTACGTCAAGTTCAGAAACCACTGCTATCTGATGAAAATTATGGGATTTACTGCTCTTCATTAAAAAAACAATAGTAAGTGGATTTCAGTTCTTTTTAGCCTTTGTCTCCGTAGCAACAATACCTATGTAATGTTCAGTGACAACGTCTATCTGACAAAAATTATGGGAGTTATTGCCATTTGTTAAAAAAATATTGAGTTAAGCTTATGGAATAACTTGAACAATATTAACCAGATTTCAATTCTTCCAGATTTTGAATATTTTTGGTTTGGAGCTGTATTGATATGTCAAATTTTCTGTGATAAATATGGGTTATATACACATGGTGTTTGTAAAAAAATCTTTTATCGCGACGAGAGCGTTTTCGGGGGCATATATAGCTACGAGTCGCGCAGCGACGAGTAGCTATGTAGCCCCCGAAAACGCTCGAGTCGCGATAAAAGATTTTTTACAAACACCATGTGTATATAACCCTTTTATCTACACCCCCACCTCCCCCACTCCCGTAATAAAACAAGTTTTGATTAACAAATGCAGACCACTAAAAATAATCTAGCCTTCAACCAGATAATCACTAATGTGAAAAATATCTGGTTATTTGTACTTTCCGACGTTTGACTTCACATTTTGAAAAATGTTGAAGAAACTGAATTCCCAGTGACGTTTGAATGTCAGGATAATTAAAGTCTCGAAGGGTGAAATAATCTCATTTGAAAAAGTGTAAGTTACTAATTTTTACTCTTTTCCGTCAAATTTTATTTTTACAATTCAGTAAGTTTAATTAATGGCCTTCTTTTTTATTCAATACATTTCGATAAATACGCCCCGTTTTATTTGTTTCGATCCGCGGCAGCGATAATTAGTTATTCAAAGTGTTGAATGAAATAGTACGTCATGCAAATGAGATGGGCGTGAACGTTGTATTCTTGCGATATCACGTGACTTTTATTCTTACTGCAGTAACGATAAAAGATTTTTTATTGACGGCGAGTTTTCGATAACGATAAAAGATAAAACGTTACTGTTTTTACGTATAAAGTAGAAAAAACATCATCCATGTAAATTTTTATGGGGTCTGATTGTGATTGGTTTCGAATATATTTGTTTGCAAGGGATTGGAATCGTATAAACAATATTTTATTCAATAAGTGTTAATTGTTACATAATACATACATCAGTGTATTATCAACTCAAAAATAAATAAACAGTAAGACAATATAACACAATAAACAGTTACATGGTACAAGGTAAATGAGGGATTTGACAAACAGCTTGTAGTTTATGCTGGTCATCTCCCTTGCAAGACTTTTCTTGTTTTACATTAAAATAAAAAAATAAAAACTGTTCACATTATATTTCAACTCACCAAGAAATACTTCCACAAAATGTGATAATATGTGTGATAATTTGTTCTTCAGATTTTGCATTCAAAAATTGGTTCATTTCAAGAGAATTATCATTCAAAAGTATCCAGTGTCAAATCCAAACTCTTTCAGACAGGGATCCTTGAAGCTTTGAAGGTAGGATTTTCTTCAGTGTAGATCTCTTAAAGAGATGTCATTCACCAGATTTAAATTTCTGACAACATTTTGTATATTTTTCCCTAGACAACTGAAATATTCCATTGTGTGCTTACCACTTTTTATTGATGATCCTGTTCTATTAACCCTTTGAATGCAGGTGGTATCTTCCTTGCCAGTTCAATGGCAACAATTAGAAGAGTCCATATTCATTATTTGGGGTAGATAAATCAATATTTTCAACGTGCGGCCTCTGGGCTGCACGTTGAAAATATTAATTGGTCTACCTCACATGTTTACTGAACAACCATCCTATTTAATAACGTTATGGTGTATCATGTTCCTGGCCGGAAAAGCGTCCGCCAGGGTTCAAAGGGTTATGGGTCCAGTGATTCTTTTGGGTGTCTGCAGGGGCTGAATATGGGACCCTGTCCCAATGGCATTTTGGCAGGATTTTTATGCCCCCTGACTTAAGTCGGGTGGCACATAGTGATTGAAGTGTGCGTGTGTCTGTGTGTCCGTGTGTGTGTCCGAGCCAATAACTCGAAAACTGTTAGGGCCACAGTCATCAAACTTCACACAATTATAAAGGACCATGGGAGGATGTGTCACACACAATAGCCGGGTTTGTACCTTCAAGGTCAAGGTCACACTAAAATCGGTCAATATTCGTGTCTCAGCCTTAACTCAGAAATGAATCATAGTACAATTGTTAAACTTTTTACAAATGTTAAGGACAGTCAGGTATAATAGTTTCCGTCGCATCTGCAATGTGAAGGTCACAATTGACCTTCATATATTCAGGGTCACAAATCGTGTCTCAAGCATAACTCCAAAACTATTAGGGCTACAGTCATCAGACTTCACACAATTATAAAGGACCATGGGAGGATGTTCACACACCATAGCCGGGTTCGTACCATCAAGGTCAAGGTCACATTTCAAGGTCACACTAAAAATCAGTCAATATTCGTGTCTCTGCCATAACTCAGAAACGAATCATAGTACAGTTGTTAAACTTTTTACAAATGTTAAGGACAGTCAGAAGGTGTTTCACGTATAATAGTTTCTGCCGCATCTGCAAGGTGAAGGTCACAAAGGGGGGGGGGGGGGGGAGACATGTGTTACCTTAGTAACATTCTTCTTGTTTCAAATTCAAACCGAAAATTTCCCAATTGCAGTCCTCATTCAAATAAAAATTTAATTGTTCAGTAACTCTTGAAGGCCTTATTTTGACTTGAGTCACTTTTTACTGCAATAAAACAGGAGCCTCAACAGGCAGTTTTTAGATCCATTTGCAAGTTATTTCCCAAAAACCTTGTCAGTTGTTTCTTGGAAAGTCTTGGCTGCCTTTATAGGCAGCCAAGACTTGCCTAAACACAACTACAAAACCCCAGAAAGTAGACTGTTGACAACAAGTGTAGCATAATCCATAAATATCTCCATTATTTAATAGTATGAGAACAATTTATTTAATAGAGATTACAGAGACTGATCATTATTTCATGCAATTGTTATAAAACTTGCTACACGTTCTATACATTTAGGAGCTTCTGAATTAATGTTCTCACTTTAGTAAAAAGGTAGCATTTCTTATGTATGTTTCTTCTCCCAAACAAATTCCCAATTGGAACCTTCATGATGCAAATTTCCCCAATTGCATGCGCCTTGACCCTGTCCGAAAGAGGGCAGAAGAATCCGTGCAGGTCATAAAAAAAGAAACAACCGAAAGGCAGTTTTTTTTGTATAGCACTAGGTATTGTTTTAGTGGATTTGTTTGGTAAAGGAATAACCATTCATCTAACAAATCCACAAAATCTCCTCAGTATTCTACACTCTACTTTTACTTAAAAAACAGTTTAACCCCCTGCACACTGATTTCAAAATATCCAGATTTGAAGTAGCCATTTTTGCCATAATGCAACTGGGAATATAACCAATTCAATTTTGTTTGACAGAACTCATTGAGCTCTGTCAAACAAGATTGAATTTGTTAAATTTCTAGTTGCATTATGGGAAATATTTGCATGCTGGACTTTAGATATTTCGACATCAGAGTGCAGGGGGGTTAAACTCCCTCATTGAATGCACCAATCAAATTGGGTTTAATCCATGACCTTTTAGGAGCTGAATTTCTGCCCTATTCCCAAGGTGAAATTGCCAGTAAAATTCCCAGGTGAACTGAACATGTTATTCTCTGACCTACCACCTACCTACCAAGTCCTGAACATTTTTATGTGGATACATATGGGCACTAAACTGCCTCATAGTTTTGTTTTTAACAGGGTCTTGTATAAGCTAGTTGCCAAGGCAGCTTTTAGAACTTCAATTCCAAATTGCCAGGCACCACTAATCAGGGTTATGTGGCATTATGACGTGGTTTGCTCAAACTTGTTAGGTTTTGAAGACCCCCCGTAGATCCTCACTCCAAAAAGATCCTTCCAAATTTCCATAGATAAAACCATGACAAGGCATCTTTCGAGGTCAGTATATAAAACATGAGGCTCTTGAAATAGGTTTTCTTGCATAAAAATCAACAAAAATCAAATCCACATGTGAAATTCACGGACTGCTTGATACTGATAAAACATGAACCCTGTTTGCGAGTTTAGGGTTAGCAGATTGAAGATGAAGATCATGAAATTGGATTTCTTCCAATAATTCGACAAAAAATAAATCCCATTTATATGAAATTTGCAGATGACTTGCTTGGTTTAAACGAGTTATTTATTGGTATCAGCTTGTCCCTCCCTCTGTCCATAGACATAATTTTGTCCAGAGCTTTTCTCGGTTGTTTAGGAACCAATTTCTTTGAAAGCTGATATGGATATTCACTATCATGGGAACCTGTGGACCTGCAATTATAGTTTTGATTAGACTTTTTTGCCAGAGTTCTGTCTCTTTCCATCTTAGAATGCCAGGGGACATAATTTTGTCCGGTGCTTTTCTCTGCTCTTCATGGGCCAGTTTCTTTGAAAGTTGGTATGTTTGTTCACTACCCGGGGAACCTGTGCACCTGTGATTATAGTTTCGATCAGACATTTTTTGCAAGAGTTATGCTGCTTCCTTTCTAAGAATGTCCATGGACATAATTTTGTCCAGAGCTTTTCTTGGTTGTTTATGAGCCAATTTCTTTGAAAGTTGGTATGAATGTTCACGAACATGGGGACCTGTGCACCTGCGATTATAGTTTTGTTCAGACTTCTTTTGCTAGAGTTATGCCCCTTTCTGTCTTAGAATAATTTTTATACCCCCCCCATATGCATCAAAGTTGTGGGGGAGGGGGACATTCTGGTATGGGTTTGCCCATCTTGACCATCTGTCTCTCCGTGGACATAATTTTGTCCCGGGCTTTTCTCAGTTGTTTATGAACCAATTTCTTAGAAAATTGGTAGGGATGTTCACTACCATGAGAACCTGTGCATCTGTGATTATAGTTTCGATCAGACTCTTTATGCCAGAGTTCTACTCCGTGGACATAATTTTGTCCGGGCTTTTCTCAGTTGTTTATGAATCAATTTCTTTGAAAGTTAGTGTTGATGTTCTCTACCATGGGAACCTGTACACCTGCAATTATAGTTTCGATTGGTCTTTTTTTGCCAGTTATGCCCCTTTCCGTCTAAGAATGTCTGTGGACATAATTTTGTCCAGAGCTTTTCTTGGTTGTTAGCTCACCTGACTGAAAGTCAGGGTGAGCTATTCTGATCTCTTTTTGTCCGTCGTACGTCATGAACATGGAGTTTGGATCATTTTCTCCCAAGCCACTGGCTGCACATGAGTAGCGCGGTTATATAGGGGCATTTGGGTTTTTCTTCAAATTGATTTTCTGCTCATATTGTGGAAGTGGGAGGGGGTGAAGCCAAAATGCACAAAATTTTTTAAAATCTTCTTCTCATGAACCAGCCATAGCAGAGACTATATATGTGGTATGCAGCTTCCATTTGAGGTGTAGACTCAAATTTGTTCAAGAGAAGTTTGACAGGCAATATTTGCCTTTGTTCTGAGAGAGGCAAGAATTTTTGCCCCACCCAGAATTTCTATTTTCTGAACTGAGAGGCCAATTTGAACCAAATTTAATATGAGGTATTATTGGGTTATAAGTACTTGATTTATGCCACAAAAGTTTTTCCTGCAGCCCTGTGGGAACCTCAGGAGCCAAAAATAGAAAAAAACGAAAACGTCCATATCTCCAAAACTGCATGGCACTGAGAATTTTTATTTGGTGTGAGGCTTCCTTGGGACAAACAGAAAGGAATGGTAAAAAAAATTGCCATTGGTTTTGTCATAAGGTACTTTTTCAGGACTTTGAAAAAATGCTGAGTCAGCATTTTTTAACACTGTGGGCAATGGGAAAAATTTAAAGAATCGTTTGCTTCCAAACCACTGCTCCAAAAGCTTTCAGATTTTACATATTACATCTTTGGAACATTAATTCACATATTTGTTGAAATCAAATCCCTTGGACCATATTTGGGTTCCCTATGGGAGCCCAAATGTTCAAATTAGTGCAGTATGAGGAATATTCTTTAAAAATCTTCTTCAGATCTGCCAATAAGAATCTTTTGATATCTGGTATGCAGCATGCTTAGGGAGGTGAGATTCAAGTTTGTTCAAGCCAAGTTGCTGGGTTCATATTTAGGCTGAAACTTGGGGGTTCCGGTCCGGACTTAGAAATTTTGGACCTAAATCTGGAAATGAGTTTTTTGGTTTTTTTATGCATTTCAGTCAATTTTAAGACAAAATTTTTTTTTTTTTTACCCCCAAAATTTGGGGTCTGGGAGGGACTTGGAAATTTTGGACCAAAGTCCGGAAATGAGTTTTTCAGTTTTTATGCATTTTGGTCAATTTTAAGACAAAAAAAAATTTTTTTTTTACTCTGAAAATTTTTGGTCTACGTGGGAAATTAGTTTTTGGGTTTTTTATGGGTTTTGGTCATTTTTAAGAAGAAAAAACAATTTTAGTCTGAAAATATTTTGTTTGGGACTTCGAAAATTTCTGAACAAAAATAAAAAAAATCTGTTTTTTATGCTTTTATCTCAATTTTGGTACGTAAAAGTGCAGGAACTGAAAAGAGAAGGAAAATCCTGTATATTGTGTGGGCACGATCACTTCATTTAGTTGGTATATGCTTTTCTTAGGAGGGGCGTATGCAGCTTATTCAAGTCAAGTCCTTGGTTTGATATTTAGACTACCATGTCAGGTGAGTGCCCTCAGGCCCCCTGGGGCTTCTTGTTTATGAACCAATTTCTTTGAAAGTTGGTATGGATGTTGACTACCATGGGCACCTGTGCACCTTCGATTATAGTTTCGACCAGACATTTTTTGCCAGAGGTATGCCCCATTTCGTCTTAGAATGTTGTGGACATAATTTTTTTGTCTGGAGCTTTTCTCGGTTGTTTATGAACTAATTTCTTTGAAAGTTGGTATGGATGTTCGCTACCATGGGCACCTGTGCACCTTCGATTATAGTTTCGATCAGGCATTTTTTGCCAGAGGTTATGCCCCTTTCCATCTTAGAATGCCTGTGGACATAATTTTTAAACCCCCTTTATCAGCTTGTCTGTCCATCTCTCCATGGACATAATTTTGTCCTGAGCTTTTCTCGGCTGTTTATGAGCCAATTTCTTTGCAAGTTGGTAGGAATGTTCACTACCATTGGAACCTGTGCACCTGCGATTATAGTTTCAGTTGGACTTTTTTTGCCAGAGTTATGCTCTGTGGATATAATTTTGTTTGGAGCTTTTCTCGGTTGTTTATGAACCAATTTCTTTGAAAGTTAGTATGGATGTTCACCACCATGGGAACCTGTGCTCCTGCAATTATAGTTTTGATCAGACTTTTTTGGCCAGAGTAATGCCCCTTTCCATCTTACAATATTGTGGACATAATTTTTTTGTCCGGAGCTTTTCTTGGTTGTTTATGAACCAATTTCTTTGAAAGTTGGTATGGGTGTTCACTACCATGGAAACTTGTGCACCTGTGATTATAGTTTTGATCGGACTCTTGGCCAGAGTTATGCCCTGTTTCATCTTAGAATATGGTGGCAGGGGTTATCAAAGGCCCATCTGGGACAGTTACATCTGTAGTTTATTATTTATAAGTCGAGTTGTGACGAAGTCAAACTCGACTTATGGTTTGGTGAATGGCGGGCGGGTGGTTTAAGGTGGGCGGGGGTAAACAATTGGTTTCCGGATGATAACTTGATAATGGTTCGACCCATGTTCATGACACTTCATAGGTATGTTGGCATTGGTGAGAGGAAGAACCCTATTTATTTTGTACTTGCTTGGTCAAAGGTCAAGGTCACTGACCTTGAACATAGAAAATTGTAAACAATTTGTTTCCGGATGATAACTTTACTATGGTTCAACCCACATTCATGAAACTTCATAGGTTGGCCTTCATGAGAGGAAGAACCCTATTTATTTTGGACTCACTAGGTCTAAGGTCAAGGTAGGTCACAGTGTCCCTGAACAAAGTAAATCAAAACAATTGGTTTCAGGATGACAACTTTATAATGGTTAGTGAGAAGATGAACCCTGTTTATTTTGGACTCGCTAGGTGAAAGGTCAAGGTCACAGTGACCTTCAACATAGTAAATCATAAACAATTGGTTTCCAGATGATAACTTGATAATGGTTTGACCCACATTCATGAAACTTCATAGGTAGGTTGACTTAGGTGTGTGGAAGACCCCTATTTATTTTGGACTTGTTAAGTCAAAGGTCAAGGTCACAGTGACCTTTAACATAGTAAATCATAAACAATTGGTTTCCAGATGACAATTTGACAATGGTTCCACCCACGTTCATGAAACTTCATAGGTAGGTTGGCATTGGTGCAAGAAACAGCCCTATTTATTTTTGGAATCACTAGATCAAAGGTCAAGGTCACAGTGACCCTTCACATAGTAAATTGTAAACAATTGGTTTTCGGACGATAAGTTGATAATGATTAAACCCACTTTTGTGCTGTCACAACTCGACATTGGATCGGTGATCCTATTGGCTTTTTTTATTGGGGTTTTAACATCACTTTTGACAGCCATGGTCACCTCCTGTCAAGACAGTTTTACGGGTGGAGGAGGCTGGAGTACCCAGAGAGAACCACAGAGCAATGGTGAGCAACTGTCAGGCTTTCCAACATACTAACTCCACACAAGCAGGGTTAGCATTGGTTGAAGACAAGTGCACCATCGATGTGCAGTACGTCTTGGTACACAACGCCACCGTGCCCCCAAGTCGGCAATTAGGGTGAAGTGTCTTGCCCAAGGACACAATAGGGTTGCTGCAGGTGGATTTTGAACTGGGAACCTCTCGGCTTGCAGCCTGCACCTCTACCTACTGATCACCGCACCCCCTCCCCCCCTCCTCCCCCCTCCCAAAACAAGGAGTTGAGGTTTGCAGTTTTGAAATTGCAACTCTTCTGGTTTCTGTTTTGTGAAGAAAAAAAACTTTGTTGGTGTTTTATATTTGTTTTTATGTTTTAAATTCACCTTGACATAGTTAGGCTGAGCTTATCTAATTGCTCTCCATCCCTCATCCAACCATCCGTCCATCCGTCATCCATCAACACTGTTTAGGACTTCTCCAAAACTCCTGGGCCAATTCAAGTGAAAGTTTGTGTGAGCGATGGTCACAAAGAGGCATTGCATTTTTGTTCAACTCTGTATGCCCAGCCCCATAGGAAGGGGGTGGGGGAAAATGCTCCAAAATATTTAAAAAATCTTCTTCTCATGAACCAGTGGGTACAGTGACTTTATATTTTGTATGGAGCTTCCTTTTGAGGTGTAGAATCAAGTTTGTTCAAACAAAGTTTGTGAAGCACTATTTGCCTTTGTAATGGGAGGGGCAAACATCTTATTGCAAGGATGCTGTTTGAGACGGATAATTTATGATTCAACATCAAGTCACATGAAAATAAGTGAAGAGTGTCTTAATTTCAGAAAGCAATTGCCTGAAATCAAGAAGTTGAGAACTTTGGAACATGCCTTTTACTTTCAGTATGACAGATACCCATTTTCACAAGCTAACTTGACAAGTTGACATTTGTACTAGAAAACAGCCAGAGTCATTGCCCTTTTTGGACTTTGTCCACCTTGAAATTATTTCATGAATAACTTGCAGAGTACTCGGTGGAATGACTTCATATTTGATGTGCAACTCTATCTTATTGATGTCTACCCACAGTACAAGGTCTGTCCGTTCTGAAATTCAATCATGAATAACTTGTAAAGTGCTCAGCTGAGTGACTTGCTATTTGGTATACAAGTGTATCCTATTGCTGTATACCTATAGTGAAATGCAGGCATCGTTGGAGATTCTATTGCAGTCATTGCCCTTCCATCCGTCAGTCCACCCATCTGTCTGTCCATCCATCCATCTGTCCGTCCATTCCAAAATTCAATCATGAACAACTTGTAAGGTACTTGGTTGAATGACTTGATATTTGGTATGCAAGTGTATCGTATTGCTGTATACCTATAGTGAAATGCAAGTGTTGTTTTAAAGTTTGTGGAACAATATTTGCCTTTGTAATGGGAGGGGCAAACATTTAATCGCAAAGATGCCGTTTGAGACGGATAATTTATGATTGAACATCATGTCGAATTCGTTTTTCATTTCCATTAACAGCATTGACGTATTGCCTGACATGAAAATAAGTGAAGAGTGTCTTAATTTCAGAAAGCAATTGCCTGAAATAAAGAAGTTGAGAACTTTGGAACATGCCTTTTACTTTCAGTATGACAGATACCAATTTTCACAAGCTAACTTGACAAGTTGACATTTGTACTAGAAAACAGCTAGAGTCATTGCCCTTTATGGACTTTGTCCACCTTGAATTTATTTCATGAATAACTTGCAGAGTACTCGGTGGAATGACTTCATATTTGATGCGCAACTCTAGCTTATTGATGTCTACCCACAGTACAAGGTCTGTCCGTACTGAAATTCAATCATGAATAACTTGTAAAATGCTCGGCTGAGTCACATGCTATTTGGTATGCAAGTGTATCCTATTGCTGTATACCTATAGTGAAATGCAGGTGTCGTTTGAGATTTTGTTGCCGTCATTGCCCTTCCGTCCGTCAGTCCACCCATCTGTCTGTCTGTCCATCCATCTGTCCGTCCGTTCCAAAATTCAGTCATGAATAACTTGTAAAGTACTTGGTTGAATGACTTGATATTTGGTATGCAAGTGTATCCTATTACTGTATACCCATAGTGAAATGCAGGTGTTGTTTTTATTGCCGGTCATTGCCCTTTATGGACTTAGAATTTGTATATACCCCAAAACTGGATCGCCTATAGTCAGGTTTGCATTGTTATATAAGCGGGGATATTTTTTTGTGTCACTGTATGGTGACACTTTATTTTCCTTATGCTAACATATTTTTAAAAATCGGATTGATAGCAATCTTTATTTTGGGTTGGCCTGCACATTGCCGGGGTATTTCGTCAGCTGTGCTTACGAACAGGTCTAGTTTATTCTGATGTGACTGGGTTATTCACACTGTACCAAATGTTAGTGCATCAGGTATGTGTGCTGTACCCTATTTAAGGTTTCCAAAAAAGAGATAACGTGCAAAAATTTGCATTTTTGTGAAATTCATACATTTTGTTTCTCTTGTAAAACAAGATGATCAAATTTAGTCAAATGTTGCAGGTATGTTTCCTACTGCATGGCAATCAAAGTTTGTTCAAATCAGTATTACGTAGATCTACCGGTACAGTTTTTGCTACTTCGTTTCGGCTCCTGTGCAAAGGTCCATAACGCACGTCTCGTCCGTTGACGTACTTTCACAATTTCCTTTGGCACACCACACAGGTCCCATTTATGATCAGATCGATGTTTATTTGGGGTGACCTCTAGATGGGAGCTATCGATTTTCTTCCATTTCTGGCAAAAAATGTTCCCGCTGGCAACGACATTTGAACTTAGTAAGACATCAGTATACGCTCTACATGACACGCTCTACAGGGCACATTTATGATCAGATTGGTTTGAAACTTGGTATACTTATTTCAGAAGAAATCAATTTTCTTCCATTTCCATCTTTGAATTTATTGCATTTGTGCATCAACATTCTTTTTTGACATGGCCTACAGGGCACATTTATCGTAGGATTGTTTTTAGTTCCCTACGGGAACTGTAAGGGGACTATAGGATTGCACTCTGTCCATCCGTCTGTTCGTCTGTCTGTCTGTCTGTCTGTCTGTCTGTCTGTTTTTTTATGTTACCACCTCTCCCTCCAACATGCTTTAAGCTACACCTTTCATATTTGGTACATGGTTAAATGGTTCTGAGGGGATGATGCATGCTCAAAATTTTTTTTTCAAAATCCAAGCTGGCAGAATGGCAGCCATTTTTGTTGTGTTTTTAAAGCTTTTTTTTCTCTATTTTCATGTTACCACCCCTCCCACCATCATGGTTCAAGCTATACCTTTCATATTTGGTACATGGACAAATGGTTCTGAAGGGATGATGCACGCTCAAATTTTTTTTTTCAAAATCCAAGATGGCGGAATGGCGACCATTTTTGTTGTGTTTTTTAAGCTTTTTTCTCTATTTTCATGTTACCACCGCTCCCACCAACATGGTTCAAGCTACACTTTGCATATTTGGCACATGGATAGAGGGTTGGGAGGGAATGATGCATGTTCAATATTTTTTCTTCAGAATCCAAGATGGCGGCATTGTGGCCATTTTTGTTGTGTTTTTTAAGCTTTTTTCTCTGTTTTATGTTACCACCCCTCACTCCAACGTGGTTCAAGCTACACTTATTATATCTGGCACATGGATAGAGGGTTGTAATGGGATGTTGCACGTTCAGTATTTTTTTTCCAAAATTCAAGATGGTGCCATGACAACCATTTCTGTTGTGTTTTTTAAACTTTTTTCTCTATTTTATGTTACCACTGCTCCGTCCAACATGGTTCAAGCTGCACTTTTCATATATGGTACATGGATAAAGGGGTTGTGAGGGGATTATGCACGCTCAATATTTTTTTTTCAAAATCTTACATCTGTCTGTATGTCCGTCTATCTGTCTGTATCACCTCTCCCTCTAATATGCTTCAAGCTACACCTTTCGTATTTGGTACATAGATAAATGGTTCTGAGGGGATGATGCACAGTCAATATTTATTTTTCAAAATCCAAGATGGCAGAATGGCGGCCATTTTTGTTGTGTTTTTTAAGTTTTTTTCTCTATTTTATGTTACCACCCCTCCCTCCAACATGGTTCAAGCTATGCCTTTCATATATGGTACATGGATAAAGGGTTGTGAGGGGATTATGCACGCTCAATATTTTTTTTTCAAAATCCAAGCTGCTTATATACTCTAGTGTCTTCTGTGACAAAAACACCTTATGTCACAAAAGCGCTGTAGGGGACTAATACCACCTCGGTGGTCAAACACTTGTTGAACTTGGTGTGCTCATTAGGCTATCGATTAGCATTCATTTCTATGAAAAAAGTTGTTGTTTACAGTGACCTCTGAATTTACTGCATTTGTGTATCAACATTCTTCCTTTAGCCAGCCTTGCAGTTTACATTTAAAAATGCATGTATTGTGCTGACGTTGTGCACACACTATGCAGTTGTGTTGAAGTTTCACCAAATAACATTGGAACCAATGATCTTCAATTTTGCCATTTCACTTATAACTTACCAAGTTCAAGGTTGTCGAGTTGAACTACAGAGTCATTAACACTTTCATCATTGATGTAGGATTGATATCACAGTAATTTATTTAGGAAATACCAATACACTGGTGTAAAAGAACCATGATCTGATCATGAAGGCCACTTTTATCATCGCAGGACTGTAATAGTATTGAATTAAATGTTATATATTTTTTTTTTCTGGTTTATTTCACAAGATTTCCCCATGGGAACTCAAGGAAGTGAAGTAGTGCTTATTTACTGCAGTAAATAAGCTGTTTTACTCTTTAAAATAGGACCAGGTCACCAATGCCTGGGTGTGAGGGTCATGGATGTCCTCTAAAATGGGCAACATGGGTACAAATGATTGCCTGTATTTGACTTTATATCCATGTTGCAGTCCCGAATAGCCAGTGTGCAAAATATGTGACCTTAAACACCAATAAATAAATAAATAAATAAATAAATAAATAAATAAATAAATAAATACTTGCAAGTGCTTTGTACACTTACTTTTATTGTAGATATGTGCAGAAAGATGTGAAATCAACAAGAAAAAAACCTTTACAGATTGTGAACTCCAAACTTGGGCAGAGAATGGATTTCATGGAGGAAAATCTTCAAAGAGTTGCACAGGTTTGAGTCATGATCAAGATATAGTATGATTGGATATTTGTGTCTTACCAGTGAATAAAGTAGGGTGCGAAGTAATATACATATTGGGGTTTGTAAGGGTCCTTGGAAGTACTTGAATTTTATAACTGAGAGTTTCATACTGGTTGATGGGAAAAACATTAACCCTTCACCTAATCAATTGCGGGCATCTGCCCACTCATTTTAAAAACTGAGCATTCAGAAAAATATTTCAACAAAGACATATGTGACCCCTCATTGGAATGAGCCCACAGAGCTCATACCAATGTGTGGTCACATGATATGGTTTTCTGGAATTTTTAGCTCTCCGAAGGGAGCTTAACTTATCACTTGCTGTCTGTCGTCGTCGTCGTCCATTGTGAACTTTACATTATCGACTTCTCCTCACAACTACTCGACCAAATTGAACCAAATTTTGTGTGCATGTTCCTCATCATATGTCAATTCAAGTTTGTACAAATAAACTTGCCGCGCCCACAAGGGACACAGAAAGGGCTTAACTCTGATAGCACCCATAAATTTGTTTAAAAATTCAAAAAAATCTTATTCAGATCCACCAGTCAGAATCTTTTCATATTTGTTATACAACTTCTCGGGGGAGGGGCGGGGAGGGGGGGGGGTTAACTTGGTGCAATTTGATGAAATTTCTTTAAAAATCTTCTTCAAATCCACCAGTCAGAATCCTTTCATGTTTGGTATACAACATCTGTAGGGGGGTCAGATTCAAGTTTCTTCAAATCGAGTCCCTGGATTAATAGTTGGGCTCCCTGTAGAAGCCCAAATTTTAACTTACTGAAATATGAGGAAATTTCTTTAAAAATATTCTTCTGATCCACCAGTCAGAATGCTTTCATATTTGGTATACAGCATCTCAAGGGGAGTCATATTCAAGTTTGTTTAAATCTGGTCCCTGAGTTAGTATTTGGGCTCTCTATTGGACCCCAAAGTTTAACTTGGTGCAATTTGAGGAAATTTCTTTAAAAATCTTCTTCTTCAGATCCACCAGTCAGAATCCTTTCATGTTTGGTATACAACATCTGTAGGGGGGTCAGATTCAAGTTTCTTCAAATCGAGTCCCTGGATTAATAGTTGGGCTCCCTGTAGAAGCCCAAATTTTAACTTACTGAAATATGAGGAAATTTCTTTAAAAGTATTCTTCTGATCCACCAGTCAGAATGCTTTCATATTTGGTATACAGCATCTCAAGGGGAGTCATATTCAAGTTTGTTTAAATCTAGTCCCTGAGTTAGTTTTTTGGGCTCTCTATTGGAGCCCAAAGTTTAACTTGGTGCAATTTGAGGAAATTTCTTTAAAAAAATCTTCTTCTTCAGATCCACCAGTCAGAATCCTTTCATGTTTTGTGTACAACATCTATAGGGGGGGGGGGCTTACGTACGTTTGTACGTTAGTACGTTATTACGTACGTCCAGAATTTCCTTTGGCACACCTCACAGGTCGCATTTATGGTCAGATCGCTTTGAAACTTGGTATGCTTGTTTGGGGTGACCTCTAGATGGGAGCTATCGATTTTTCTTCAATTTCAAAAAATGTTGCCGCAGCCAACGTTCTTAGAACTTAGTTTAGTCAAACCTTAATATTTCCCTTTGGCACACCCTACAGGGCACATTTATGATTGGATTGCTTTTAAACCTGGCATGCTTGTTTGGGGTGACCTCTAGATGGGAGCTATCAATTTTCTTCAATTTCCATCAAAAAATGTTGCCACGGCCAACGTTCTTAGAACTTAGTTTAGTCAAACCTCAATATTTCTCTTTGGCACACCCTACAGGGCACATTTATGATTGGATTGCTTTGAAACCTGGCATGCTTGTTTTGGTTGACCTCTAGATGGGAGCTATCAATTTTTTTCAATTTCCGTCAAAAAAAGTGCCACAGCCAACGTTCTTAGAACTTAGTATAGTCAGACCTCAATATTTCCCTTTGGCACACCCTACAGGGCACATTTATGATCGGATTGCTTTGAAACCTGGTATGCTTGTTTGGGAAGACCTTTAGATGGGAACTATCGATTTTCTTCCAATTTCTGTCAAAAAATGTTGCCGCAGCCAACGTTCGTAGAACGAGGTTTAGTCAGATGACCTCAATATTTCCCTTTGGCACACCCTACAGGGCACATTTATGATCGGATTGCTTTGAAACCTGGCATGCTTGTTTGGGGTGACCTCTAGATGGGAGCTGTCGATTTTCTTCCATTTCCGTCCGTCAGAAGATGTTGCCACTGGCAGCAATCTTTGAACTTAGATTAGACAGGCATCAGTATATTCATTTGGCTTGCCCTACCTGATGCATTTATGATCAGATCGGTTTGAAACTTTGTTTGCTTGTTTGGGGTCACCTCTAGATGGGAGCTGTCAATTTTCTTTGATTTCTGTCAAAAAATGTTGCCGCTAGCAATGACCTTTCCATCAAAAGCTGTTTCTGTTAGCAACAATCTTTGAATTTATTGCATTTGTGCATCAACATTCTTTGACATGGGCTACAGGCCACATTTATCATAGGATTGTTTTTGAACTTGGTGTGCTCATTTGACAAGACCTTTAGATAAGAGCTATTGATTAGCATTCATTTCTGTGAAAAAGTTGCCATTTACAATAATCGCTGAACATACTGCATTTGTGTTTCAACATTCTTTTTTTTAGCCAGTCTTACAGTTTACATTTAAAAATGCATGGATTACTCTGACGTTGTGCACACACAATGCTGTTATGTTGAAATGTCATCAAATAACATTGGTACCAATGATCTTCAATTTTGCCATTTCAATTAAAATTTACCAAGTTCAAGTTTGTCAAGTTGAGCTACAGTGTCATTGACACTTTCATTGTGCAATGCGTGGAATATTCTTTAAAAATCTTCTTCAGATTCACCAGTCAGAATCCTCTCATATTTGGTATACATCATCTCTAGGGGGGGGGGGGGGGGGGGGGGGGGGGGGGGGTGGGCAGATTCAAGTTTGTTCAAATCGAGTTTCTCCATTAATATTAGGGTTCCCTATGGGAGCCTGAATTTTAACTTAGTGCAATATGAGAAAATTTCTTTAAAAATCTTCTTCTTCAGATCCACCAGTCAGAATTCATTTAACATTTGGTATACATCCTCTAGGAGGGGTCAGATTCAAGTTTGTTCAAATCAGGTCCCTGGGTTGAAAATTTTGGGTCTGGTTCCAAAAAAATTTGTTTTGGATTTTTTATGTGTTTTATTCAATTTTGAGACGAAACCCCTCCCTCTCCCCCCCCCCCCCCCCCCCTCCCCAAATTTTTTAGCCTGAAAATTTTGGGTCCAGTTCAGACTCCGAAATTTTGGATAAAAATTCAGAATTAAAAAAAAAGGTCAATTTTGAGACAAAAAAAAAAAAAAAATTAGCCTGAAAATTTTGGGGCCGGTTCAGACTTTTTGGAGCAAAATTTGGAGAAAAAAAATTTGTTTTATATGCGTTTTGTTCAATTTTGAGATGAAAAAAAAAATTTGGGGTGAATTTTTATGCGTTTTGTTATACGCCCGTTTGAAAAACGGGACGTATTATAGTATGGCGTTGTCCGTCCGTTCGTCTGTCCGTCCGTCCGTCCGTCCGTTTGGTTTCCGAACAATAACTTGAGTATTTGTTTTCCGATCGGCTCCAAATTTGGTATGTGGTTTAATCACAACAAAAATGTAGGTGAAGTTCGAATATGGGGTTGGTCTGAACATTTTTCACCTGAATTATGGCCCCTGTTGGACTTAGAATTCGTCAAATATTTGGTTTCCGGATGATAACTTTAGTATTTGTTTTCCGATCGGCTCCAAATTTGGTATGTGGTTTAATCACAACAAAATACAGGTCAAGTTCGAATATGGGGTCGGTCTGAACAATTTTTGCCTGAATTATGGCCCCTGTTGGACTTAGAATTCGTCAAATATTTGGTTTCCGGATGATAACTTTAGTATTTATTTTCCGATTGGCTCCAAACTTGGTATGTTGTTTAATCACAACAAAATACAGGTCAAGTTCAAATATGGGGTCGGTCTGAACAATTTTTGCCTGAATTATGGCCCCTGTTGGACATTATATGATGTATAAGGTAAAGTAATTCTTGAAACCTCTCGCACTGATACATAATAGTGAAACCACTTTGGCTTCCTTTATAATTTTGGAGCATGACAAATCACTGTCAAGTGAAGCTAGAGAGGTCGAACTGGTTCACAGTGTGATCATGGGGTCTCAACCATATAAATCTAATACTCACTTCAGATATATTGCAAAACTACCATGAAACGTTGGAAAATGCAAATAAAAATGTATGAAGTTCAAAGAAAACACACCAATATTGTGTGACTTAACTGCGTCAAATAATTAATTGGTCAAATAATTACCCAATTAACAAACTGACTAGTCAAATAAATCTCATGGTTTTGATGTGTTTTATTTAAACTTTATATCTCTTTCTATACACATGCCTCTATGTAAACCACAGGAAGTGAAACAGGACTTGTTTTCTTTGGAAAACAAATAAGATTTTACAGTCCAAATAGGATTCATTCACCAATGCTTGAGTTGGAAATCCTCTAACCTTAAACACCAATAAATAAATAACTAAAGATAGGAAGCTTCAGTGTTTCTAATATATATATATATATATCTATATAAATATGTTACAGTCAAACTGTGAAATCAAGAATTTTTTTTGGAAATTATTAAATTATTGAGTCCTTTTGTGAAGCTATTGTCCTTAATTTTTAGTCTTTTTCTCAAATGACTGAAAAATTTAGTCATTTCACAAAATCACTGATTTCAAAAGTCTGACCGTAACATATATATATATATGCCAGTATAAATTTCTCGCACTCTAGAAAAATTGCAAATGTGTTAAAATGGTACAATTTGAACAGTTCATGGGCGTATGATGCAATGCCCAGCGGTGCTCTTGTTCAAATTTGAGATGGAAATAAAAAAAATTTATAGCCTGAAAATTTTGGGTCCTTTTCCGACTTGTTTTTAAAATCTTCTTCAGACCATGGAGTCAGAATGCTTTCATATTTGGTATACAACATCTCTAGGAGAGTTAGATTCAAGTTTGTTCAATCCTAGTCCATGGGTTGAATATTACATCTCTTAGAGGGTAAGACTCAAGTTTGTTAAAACCTGGTCCCAGGGTTATTAATTAGGGCTACCTGTGGGAGCCTGAATTTTAACTAAGTGCAATATGAGGGAATTTCTTTTAAAATCTTCTTCTTCAGATCTACCAGTCAGAATCCTTTCATATTTGGTATACAACATTTCTAGGTGGGTCAGATTCAAGTTTGTTCAAATCAGGACCCTGGGTTAATTTTTTGGCTCCCTATTTGAGCCCAAAGTTTAACTTCGTGCAATGTGAGGTGATTTCTTTAAAATCCTTCTTCATATCCTCCAGTCAGAATTCTTTCCTATTTGGTATATGACATCTCAAGGGGGATCAGATTCAAGTTTGTTCAATTTGAGTCCTTGGCTTAATATTTGGGCTCTATGCGCAGGGGTGGGGTGGGGGAGGGGGGGGGGGGCATGTTAGGTTCAGGTTTGTTCAAATCCATTCCTTAGTGTTTTTCAATAAAATTTGCCTCTCATGACTTCATTCCTTTGTAGGATTGATGAACCATGTCTAACTGAATGTGACCCCCAAATACTTCTTTGAACCACTTAGGCCGGTGAGCGATTAAGTCCCCTTGGGGCCTCTTGTCTTTAAAGCCAAACAACAGTAAATAATTGATTCTTAGGCAATTTTTTTTTAAAAATGAATGAGGGAGGGCATTTTTAGCTCACCGAAGGGAGCTTAACTTATCACTTGTCGGCCGTCGGTGTCCGGCGTGAACTTTACATTATCGACTTCTCCTCACAAACTACTGAATCAAATAGAACCAAATTTGGTGTGCATGTTCCCTATCATATGTCAATTCAAACTTGTACAAATAAACTTGCCGCACTCACAGGGGGCTCCACAAGGGGCATAACTCTGATAGCATCCATGAATTTCTTTCCAAAATTCAAAAAAATCTTCTTCAGATCCACCAGGCAGAATTCTTTCCTATTTGGTATACATCATCTCTAGGGGGATCAGATTCAAGTTTGTTCAAATTGAGTCCCTGGGTTCAAATTTAGGCTCCTTATGGGAGCTCAAATTTTAACTTAGTGCAAAATGAGGATTATTCTTTCAAAATCTTTTTCAGATCCACCAGTCAGAATCATTTCATATTTGGAAAACAACATCTCCAGGGAGGTCAGATTCACGTTTCTACAAATCGAGTTCCTGGGTTAACATTTGGGCTCCCTATAGGAGCCCTAATTTTAAGTTAGTGCAATATGAGGACTTTTCTTTCAAAATCTTCTTCAGATCTACCAATAAGAATCTTTTGATATTTGGTATACAGCATCCTCAGAGGGGAGGGGTGAGATTCAAGTTTGTTCAAGCCAAGTCCCTGGGTTCATATTTAAGCAGAAAATTTGGGGTCCCGTTTCGGACTTAGAAATTTTGGACCAAAATCCAGAAATTTTTTTTTGTTTTTTTATCTGTTTCGGTTAACTTAAAGACAAAAAAAAAAAAAAAAAAATTTTTTCTCTGAAAATTTGGAGGCCGGGTGGGACTGAAATTAGTTTTTTGGTTTTTTTATGCGTTTTGTCAATTTTAAGAAGAAAAAAAATTTTAGGCTGAAAATATTTTGTTTGGGACTTCAAAACATCTGTTTTTTATGCGTTTATCTCAATTTTGAGACGTAAAAGTGCAGGAACTGAAAATAGAAGGAAAATCCTATGTATTGTGTGGGCACAATCGCTTCATCTAGTTGGTATATGCTTTTCTTAGGAGGGGCATATGCAGCTTATTCAAGTCAAGTCCCTGGTTTGATATTTAGACTACCATGTCAGGTGAGCACCCTCAGGCCCCCTGGGGCCTCTTGTTAGCTCACCTGACTGAAAGTCAGGGTGAGCTTTTCTTATCACTCTTCGTCCATCGTCTGTCGTCTGTTGTGAAGGTGGTGTTTGAGCCTCTTTCTCCTAAACCACTGGCCACATTTTAATTAAATTTCATGTAAATAGTGGTTATATAGAGCATTTTGATTTTTATCAAAATTAGGTTTCGGCTCATATTGAGCAGAGGTGTGGGGAAAAAATGGCAAAATTTTTTGAAAATCTTCTTCTAATGAACCACCAGAAGCAGAGACTTGATTTGTGGTATACAGAGTCCTTTTGAGGTTTAGAATCAAGTTTGTTCAAGAGAAGTTTGTTGGGCATTATTTGCCTTCGTTATGGGAGGGGCAAAAATTTTGGCCATGCCTAAAATTTCTATTTTCAGAACCGTGAGGTCGATTTGAACCAAATTTGATACGAGATGATCATGGGTCATAAGTAGTTGATTGATGCAAAAAAAATTTTTATCATTGCCCCGTGGGAACCTCGGGAGCTAAAAATAGGAAAAACCTTAAAACTGCCTTATCTCCAAAACTACATGGCACAGAGAATTCTTATTTTATATAAAGCTTACTTTTATCCAGTAGAATAGAATGGTTAAAAAAAATCCTTATCGGTTTGATCACAAGGTACTTTTTTCAGGCCTTTGAAAAAGTGCAGAGTCGGCACTTTTTAACGCTGTTGGCAATGAGAAAAGATTAAAAAATCTTCTTCTCCAGATCCAGCAGGCAGAATCTTTTGATATTTGGTATGCGAAATTGTAGGGTGGATCTGATTCAAGTTTGTTCAAATCGGCCCCCTGGCTTCATATTTGGGCTCAGTATAGGAGCCCGATTTCGAACTTGGTGCATTTCAGGCAAATTTCTTAAAAAATCTTCTCCAGATCCAGCAGGCAGAATCTTTTGATATTTGGTATGCAACATTGTGGAGTGGAGCTGATTCAAGTTTGTTCAAATAGGCCCCTTGGATTCATATTTGGGCTCACTATAGAAGCCCAAATTCAAACTTGATGCATTTCAGGGGGGGGGGGGGTCTGATTCAAGTTTGTTCAAATCGGCAGCCTAGATTCATAATTGGGCTCACTATAGAAGCTCGAATTCGAACTTAGTGCATTTCAGGCAAATTTCTTAAAAAATCTTCTTCTCCAGATCGAGAAGGCAGAATCTTTTGATATTTGGCATGCAACATTGTGGGGTGGATCTGATTCAAGTTTGTTCAGATCGGCCCCCTGGGTTTATATTTGGGCTCAGTATAGAAGCTCGAATTCGAACTTAATGCATTTCAGGCAAATTTCTTCAAAAATCTTCTCCAGATCCAGCAGGCAGAATCTTTTGATATTTGGTATGCAACATTGTGGAGTGGAGCTGATTCAAGTTTGTTCAAATAGGCCCCTTGGATTCATATTTGGGCTCACTATAGAAGCCCGAATTCAAACTTGATGCATTTCAGGCAAATTTCTTAAAAAATCTTCTCCAGATCCAGCAGGCAGAATCTTTTGATATTTGGTATGCAACATTGTGGGGTGGATTTGATTCAAGTTTGTTCAAATCGGCTCCCTTGGTTTATATTTGGGCTCAGTATAGAAGCTCGAATTCGAACTTAGTGCATTTCAGGCAAATTTATTAAAAAATCTTCTTCTCCAGATCCAGCAGGCAGAAACTTTTAATATTTGGTATGCAACATTGTTTGTGGATCTAATTCAAGTTTGTTCAAATCGGCCCCCTGGATTCATATTTGGGCTCACTATACAAGCCCGAATTCGAACTTAGTGCATTTCAGGCAAATTTATTAAAAAATCTTCTTCTTGTCCAGATCCAGCAGGCAGAATCTTTTGATTTTTGGTACCGGGTATGCCACATTGTAGGGTGGATCTGATTCAAGTTTGTTCAAATTGGCCCCCCTGGATTCATATTTGGGCTTACTATACAAGCCCGAATTCAAACTTAGTGCATTTCAGGCAAAATTATTAAAAAATCTTCTTCTCCAGATCCATCAGGCAGAATCTTTTGATATTTGGTATGCAACATTGTGGGGTGAATCTGATTCAAGTTTGTTCAAGTTTGTTCAAATCGGCTTCCTAGATTCATATTTGGGCTCACCATGGAAGCTCGAATTCGAACTTAGTGCATTTCAGGCAAATTTATTAAAAAATCTTCTTCTCCAGATTCAGTTTTCAGAATCTTTTGATATTTGGTATGCAACAGTGTGGGATGGATCTGATTCATGTTTGTTCAAATCGGCTCCCTAGATTCATTTTTGGGCTCACTATAGAAGCTCGAATTCCAACTTAGTGCATTTCAGGCAAATTTCTTTGAAAATCTTCTCAAGATCCAGCAGGCAGAATCTTTTGATATTGGGTATGCACCATGCTTAGGGTGGGGGGGGGGGGGGGGTGGGGGGGGGGGAGATTCAAGTTTGTTCAAGCCAAGTCCCTGGGTTCATATTTGGGCTCACTGTGGTAGCCCGAATTATAATTTAGTTCAAAATGAGGAATTTTCTTTAAAAATCTTCTTCAGATCCAGCAGTCGGAATGTTTTGATATTTGGTGTGCAGCATCCTTAGGGGGTGAGATTCAAGTTTGTTAAAGCCAAGTCCCTGGGTTCATATATGGGCTCCCTGTGGGAGCCCGAATTATAACTTAGTTCAATATGAGGAATATTCTTTAAAAATCTTCTTTTTTTTTTAGATTCACTGGTCAGAATCTTTGGATATTTGATATAAGCTTTTCTTAGGAGGAGCAGATGCAACTTGTTGAAATCAATTCTCTGGGTTGATATTTAGGCTACTATGTCAGGTGAGCGTCCTCAGGCCCCTTGGGGCCTCTTGTTTATTAGCTCACCTGACTGAAAGTCAGGGTGAGCTTTTCTGATCACTTTTCGTCCGTCGTCCGGCGTGAAGGTGGTGTTTGGGTCTTTTTCTTCCAAACCACTGGCCGCATGTTAATGAAATTTCATGTGAGTAGGGGTTATATAGCGGCATTTTGATTTTTGGGCAAATTAGGTTTCGGCTCATATTGAGCAGAGGGGTGGGGCAAAAATGCTCCAATTCTTAAAAAATCTTCTTCTCAAGAACCAGCAATAGCAGAGACTTGATATTTGGTATGCAGCTTCCTTTTGAGGTGTAGACTCAAGTTTGTTCAAGAGAAGTTTGTAGGTCTATACTTGGCGATGTTATGGGAGGAGCAAAAATTTTGGCCCCACCCCAAATTTCTATTTTTTAAACCGAGAGGCCAATTTGAACCAAATTTTATGTGAGGGCTTATTGGGTCATAAGTACCTAATTTATGCAGAAATTTTTTTTCCTGTAGCCCCGTGGGAACCACAGGAGCTAAAAATAGAAAAAAATTAAAACGCCTATATCTCAAAAACTGCACGGCAGTGAGAATTTTTATTTGGTGTGAAGCTTTCTTGGGACCAACAGGAAGGATTGGTAAAAAAAAATTGCTATCGGTTTTATCATAGGGTACTTTTTCGGGACTCTGAAAAAGTGCTGAGTCAGTATTTTTTAACACAGTAGGCAATGGGAAAAAAATAAAGAATTGTTTTCTTCCAAACCACTGCTCTAAAAGCTTTCATATTTTACATATAACATCTTTGGAACATTGATTCACATATTTGTAGAAATCAAATTCCTCGGTCCATATTTGGGTTCCCTATGGGAACCCAAATGTTCAAATTAGTGCAATATGAGGGATATATTTTAAAAATCTTCTTCTTCGGATCCACAAATCAGAATCTTTTGATATTTGCTATGCATCATCCTTAGGGGGGTGAGATTGATGTTTGTTCAAGCCAAGTCCCTGAGTTCATATTTGGACTCCCTTTGGGAACCCAAATTGTAACTTAGTGCAATACGAGGTATATTCTTTTAAAATCTTCTTCTTCGCATCCACCGGTCAGAATCTTTTGATATTTGGTATACAGTATGCTTAGGGAGGTGAGATTCAAGTTTGTTCAAGTCAAGTCCTTCGGCTCATATTTGGTCTCCCTGTGGGAGCCCAAATTATAACTTAGTTCAATATGAGGAATATTCTTTAAAAAAAAATTTTTTTTCAGATCCACCAGTCAAAATGTTTTGATATTTGATGTACAGCATTCTTAGGGGCTGAGAGTGAAGTTTGGTAAAGCCAAGTACCTGGGTTCATATTTGGGCTCACTGTGGGAGCCCAAATTATACCAAAATTTTTATTTTCCAAACCAAAAAGTCGATTTGAACCAAATTTGATATGAGGGCTTATTGGGTCATAAGTACCTAATTTATGCCGAAAATTGTTTTCCTGTCCCCCACGGGAACTGCAGGAGCTAAAAAATTTTTTTCTTTTTAAATGCCCATATCTCCAGAACTACATGGCACTGAGAATTTTTATATGGTGTGAAGCTTCCTTAGGACCGGAAGAAAAAAATGGTAAAAATTTTATCATAAGGTTCTTTTCTAGGACTAAAAGTGCCGAGTCATCATTTTTTAACAGTGTAGCTAATGGGAATAACGTTGAAGAATCTTCTTCTCCCAAAACACTGCTTCAGAAGCTTTTATTTTTGGGCTCCCTATGGGAGCCCATGTATAACTTAGTTCAGTATGAGAAATATTCTTAAAAAATCTTTTTTTTCTGTTACTCCTGTCAGAATCTTTTGATATTTGATTTTTGATTTTCTTAGAAGTGGCAAATTGAAGTTTGTTCAAGTTCTGCTTTATTGATAAAATTGGGCCCAGTAGTAACCAATTCCTGCATTGAAAGCCCTGTAAAGTGGGCAGTGATAGGCATAAACGATTGACCAAACTTGATATTATAATTACGCCTCTGTAAGATGTAGCCTTAGATGCTGAAAGTGACCTTAAATTCCAATAAATAAATAGATAAATTATTGAGTACCCAATATGGGTATCTAACATATGAACACTTTGGGTTACTAAGTAGGGTAAACAATTTTATGTTGAAAAACTGATAACAAGGCAGAATCCCTTGTTTAAATTATACATGACTACTTTGCGGTAATGATAATCTAAAAGTACAGTATCTTGAAAAGACTTTGTGTTGTTTTTTATTAGTTCAATTTTTAGCTTTTCTTGACAAAGTCAAGCTATGCTATTGTCATGGGGCATGCGGAAGTCTGTGAGTCTGTCTGTCCACAATTTGTTCGGCACAGGCTAT
The DNA here is from genome assembly GCA_031216915.1 of Pictodentalium vernedei. NCBI lineage: Eukaryota > Metazoa > Mollusca > Scaphopoda > Dentaliida > Dentaliidae > Pictodentalium > Pictodentalium vernedei. The sequence continues at coordinate 309,306,969 of CM062292.1, read as the reverse complement.
AGGCCATAGTTCTTATCTATCATCACCAAATTTGAGATGCATGTTCGCGTTGGTGTCTAGATGAGATCGTCATATTTTGGTTATGACTGGCTGCTTACATTGGCAGCTGCAGCAGCCATCGTGAATTTTGTATGGCGCAGCCTACAGGCCATAGTTCTCATCTGATCATCACGAAATTTCATCTGCATATTCGGGTTGATGTCCAGATGAGAACGTCCTATTTTGGTCTCAGTTGGCTGCACACAGTGGCTGCTGCAGCAGCCGCAGTGTGGGTTGATTTTAAAAATTGTTATCTTACGCAAATTTCTTGAAATTTGGCAGGTTGTCTTAGATTGATGAGTAGATGAGACCTTCCTATTTTGATCGTGGCTGCCCCCAGGGTGGGTGAATTGAGGGGTGAAGTTGTTTTATCTTATTTTTGTTATACCACATTTGGATGAAAAAGACAATAATACGCTGAAAGAAATTGTCTTTGTGTGGTGAATGTAATATGATATTTCAGGCATGTAGGACACTGTTATGACTGCGAGTGTTTAGATCAGCAAGTACATTTTAAATGTGTATATATTTTGCCCACTTGATGAAATTTGATATGCAAGTTGTTTTTTTTTTTGTTTCAACCATGACTACTTTTCCTAAAGTTTGACTTCAAATCCGCCAATGGTAGCATGGCTACTTCAGCCATGATTTTTTTTTCTCCCAATTTCAACGAAATTTCATATGCAGGTTTAGTTTTATCAGTACTTGCTATTTTGGTGATATGACTCGGCCAGTATCAGGTGAGCGCCCTCAGGCCCCGTGGGGCCTCTTGTTTTTATTCCTGATGGAATGGAATCGATGACTATAATCATATTGTGAGAACCTAAAATTGAATATTAGAGCTTCCGTGTTGATTTCACTGATAGGTTTTATTGTAATAGTAGTCATACAACACAATATAGAAAAACTAAAATGGAGATAAAAATTAATAAGAGTTTTACTAAATAAATAATACTCTTTTTATTTTTGTTCTCCATTTTATAGAGAGCTATCACAAAATCAAGTCTAGATCGTTTCGCAACCTCGCAGTTTCCGAATTTTAATTTACTTGAAATTTTAAGAAAATAACTTTAATATTTTTGAATTATCCATAAAATATCACACTATTATAATTTAATGAGGAACTAACTATTTTAATTTCCCAATACATATCTTGTTTATAGATCTTGTAAACTTGATTCAAAACAGCTGATCTGGCATGGAAATTAAAGCGAGTTCTTGAGAGTAACGGCAAACATTCCTAAAGTTGTTGGGACACCAGAATAACATCCCTTGAGTGATAAACGTTGCTAAAACCTTCTTCAAAACACCTTTGGAGGTGTCAAACATTTTCTCTTTATGTTGAACAATACAGTATCACCAGCGTTTTCTTTTTATTTACTAAGCCGCTCTAAAGTTAAGATAATACCTGTTTGGGGTGACGAAAAAAAAAATCACTTTGTAATTGTTTTTCGGATTTATTTTGTACTTACATATGAGAATGTGTCACATTTCGCAAGGAGAATATCAATACCGTATCAATGTATATAACACATTGCATCGCAAATCATGATGCAATACTGATAAAATCACATCAGATGGTTTTACACATTTTGTATTTTGCCTCCGAAATAAATAGGACGAATGCGGGCCGAAAAAACAAATGTTCCGCTACCTGAGAAAAGATTCATTTTGTTTAGCCAAAAATATCAAATTTTAATTTCATGTGCATTTGATAAAGGGTTAACACTTAAAGGCCTACCTTCTAATTTGTTCACTTTTTATTGCAAGAAAACAGGTTTCCAACATAAAGTCTATTAGTAACCTCACAAGTTACACTCCTTATTTTTACCTCCCTCAGGTGAAACAATTAGGAAATTGACATCTGTGTCTTATAATTACACAATAAAGAAAAAGTTCAATTTTAAGACCTTTAGCGTATTAACTTCAACGGTTCCCACTCTTGGTTGTACAAAAACTAGGATTATTTTGGCATTTCCATATGGTTCAAAAAACTAGGTTATTTTGGCATTTTCACATGGTAACTTGACTCTCCTTTTGTAAAATGATTTGGAATTTTCTTTTTATAGTCACAAAATGAAGACAAAGTTCACTTTTCAGAATTCCAATGCACATAATCCAAGAGGTATGACCCTTGATTATGAGAAAATTTAGTATTTTAAGCTCACCTGACTGAAAGTCAGTCAGAGCTATTGCCATCACTTGTCATCTGGTGTCCAGAATCTGGAATCCATCGTCCATTAACTTGAGAAACTTTTCTTCTTCAAAACCACTGGGCCAAACTCAAACATATATTGCACAGACCATCTTTGGAGTATATCCTTTCTTCTTTGTTCAAATGAAGCTTCTGCCATCTTCAGACTGGGGTTAATGCTTTGATATTTGCTATGGAAATTCCTTTGGTGGTGAAGAGTAAAGTTTGTTCCAGGGAAGTTTGTAGGTCAATATTTGGGCTCTCTCTGGTAGCATGCCCATCTTGGACTCCACCTCAAATTTCTGTTTCAAGAACCAATGGGCTGATTTGAACCAAATTTGGCATGTATAATTGGGTCATAAGTCCTTAATTGATTCCCCATCCAAATTTTTTCCACAGATCCATAGGAACCCCAAAAGCTAAAAATAGAGGCGAAAAAATGCTCATATTTCAAAAACTGCACAGACCAGAATATTGTTTTTTGGTGTGCAGCTTCCTTAGGATCAGTAGAATTAGATGGGACTAAAAAAATTGCTATCAGGTTTTGTTATGGGGTGTGTATGGGGATGCCCATTTTAATAAACTCTATTGGCAATGGGAAAATGCTGTGTCATCATCTTGCTTGTGCTCCATTAACTCTAATTTGAAACTTGTCTTCTTCAAAACCACTGGCCAAATTCAAACATATTTGACACAGATCATCTTTGGAGTATACCCTTTCTACTTTATTATCCCCCACTGATGAAGTCTGGAGGGCGCTATTGAAATGGTATTTGTCCATCTGTCTGTCTGTCTGTTCGTCCATCCATGATAAATTTTGTTCGCTTAACTCCTCCTACAGTTTTTGGTGCATTTTTATTATGAAATTTGGTCTGAAGTATCAGGAGCAAGTGTAGATGTCCATGTGATTGGGAATTTTCGATGCGATATATTTGCCTGGTTATGGGCCTTGGAAATAGCAAAACTTCCATCACAAAGGCTTGTCTGCTTAACTCCTCCTACATTTTTTATTGGATTTTTAGAAAACTTGGTTTGAAGTATCAGTATCAAGTGTAGATGTGCAATGGTCAGGAATTTTCCTCCTGTATTTTTTATTGGATTTTTACGAAACTTGGTGTGCAGAATAAGTATGATGTGTACATGTGCATTTGGAAAGGAAGTTTCGATTTAAATAATTTTTTCGGAGTTATAGCTCTTGTCGACTTTGAATTTACCAAAATTGCAGGTTTTTGGAAGATATCTTCAGTTGCGATTAAAGAAATTAAATGATATTTGGTGAGTGACATTATTGGATATGAATACATGTCCAGGTCAATAAAGGGAGTGGTCCACATCTTTTTACCAGATTTAAGGCCCTTGAAATTCTTCTGAATTTCTGTAAAATTTCAGGTTTCGGAAAGATATCTTCAGTTACGATAAAAGAAATAGATGATATTTATTGACCGGCATTAATGGGTACGAAGACAGGTCCAGGTTGATAATGAGATCAGTCCACATTTTTTTACCAGAATTTTTGCCCTTTCTGTACTCCTACATTATTCAATATATTCTTTGAAACTTGGTTTGAAGTTTGAGAAAAAAGTATAGTTCACATGTTAAATCAAGTTAGCCTGAAATATGGTGCCCTGTTGTCTCAAAATTTCTAATGAAAATTGCACTTATTTGCATTACATCTCAAGAAATAAATGCTGGAAAGCTATTCGACAAGTTTCATTGCTAATAGGTCCAGTTTGATTATGATATGAAAATTTTCTGCACAGTTATATATCCGTTTATGAACTTTGATGTCTTCTTCTTGAAGTTGTCCCTATGTTTTTTTCAGTTGTATAGAACCAAATGAGGTATTGAACCTTGTCCAATGAAGTCCATTGACCATCTCTGTGTTTGTTCATCCATCTTTTCATATGACTTGATCACCTCATATGCTTATTTCTATCATAACATAAAAGTTGGCGTGGGAAAAGGATGTTGTTAGACTCTCCTGTTCAAAATAAACTGCTTCTCCCTTTGGAGTGGGTGTATTGCCCAAAAGCTTAAAATTCTTTAAAAATCTCATAAACGACCAGTAAGAATGCTGTGTTAGCTCACGTGACTTTCAGTCAGGAGAGCTATAGTGATCACTCATCGTCCGGCGTCCATGAACATGATGTTTGCCTTTTCTCCTCCCAAACCACTGAACCAATGTAATTGATATTTGAGATAATAGTTTGTTGTGACATCGCAATTTGATTTTGTTCAAATCAAGTTGCCTTGCCCCTCAGGGCCACGCCCAAAAAGTGTGCTTAAATCTTAAAAAATCTTCTTCTCATGAACCAGCAGTAGCTGATATTTGGCGTGCAGCTTCCTTTTGAGGTGTAGACTCAAATTTGTTCAAGAGAAGTTTGAGGAGCTATATTTGCCTTCGTTACGGGAGGGGCAAGAATTTTCGCCCTGCCCAAAATTTCTATTTTCCAAACAGAGAGGCAGATTTGAACCAAATTTGATATGAAGGCTTATTGGGTCATAAGTACTTAATTTATGCCCTAATTTTTTTTCCTGTCACCCCCATGGGAACCGCAGGAGCTAAAAATAGAAAATAAAAAAAAATTAAAACGCCCATATTCCCAAAACTACACGGCACTGAGAATTCTTATTTGGTGTGAAGCTTCCTTAGGACCAACAAACTGGAATGGTAAAAAAAAATTGCTATCGGCTTTAACATGGTGTACTTTTGAGGGACTTTGAAAAAGTGCCGAGTCAGCATTTTTTAACACTGTGGGTAATGGGAAAAACATTTAAGACTACTTTTCTCCCAAACCACTGCTCCAAAAGCTTTCAAATTTCACATATAACATCTTTGGAAGATTGTTTCACACGTTTATTGAAATCAAATCCCTGGGTCCATATTTGGGCTCTCTGTGGGAGCCCAAATGTTTTAATTAGTGCAGTATGAGGAATATTCTTTAAAAATCTTCTTCTTCAGATCTACCACTCAGAATCTTTTGATATTTGGTATGCGGCATGCTTAGGGGAGTGAGATTCAAGTTTGTTCAAGCCAAGTCCCTGGGTTCATATTTGGGCTCACTGTGGGAGCCTGACTTATATCTTAGTTCAAAATGAGGAATTTTCTTTAAAAATCTTCTTCAGATCCAGCAGTCGGAATGTTTTGATATTTGGTAGGCAGCATCCTTAGGGGGGTGAGATTCAAGTTTGTTCAAGCTATGTCCCTAGGTCCAGATTTGGGCTCACTGTGGGAGCTCGAATTGTAACTTAGTTCAATATGAGGAATTTTTCTTTAAAAATCTTCTTCAGATTCAGCAGTTGGAATGTTTTGATATTTGGCATGCAGCATCCTTATGGGGGTGAGATTCAGGTTTGTTCAAGCCAAGTCCCTGGGTTCATATTTGGGCTCACTGTGGGAGCCAGAATGATAACTTGGTTCAAAATGAGGAATTTTCTTTAAAAATCTTCTTCAGATCCAGCAGTCAGAATGCTTTTGATATTTGGTATGCAGCATCCTTGGGGGGGGGGGGGGGGGGGGGGGGGGGAGATTCAAGTTTGTTCAAGCCAAGTCCCTTGGTGATATTTGGGCTCCCTATGGAGCCCGAATTATAATTTAGTTCAGTATGAGGAATATTCTTAAAAAATCTTCTTCTTCACATCCACCAGTCAGAATCTTTTGATATTTGGTATATAGCATCCCACTGGAGGTGAGATTCAAGTTTGTTCAAGCCAAGTGCCTGGATTTAAATTTGGGCACCCTGTGGGAGCCCAAATTGTTACTTAGTTCAATATGAGGGATATTCTTTAAAAATCTTTTTTTTTGAGATCCACTGGTCAGTATCTTTGGATATTTGGTATAAGCTTTTCTTAGGAGGAGCAGATGCAACTTGTTGAAATCAATTCTCTGGGTTGATATTTAGGCTACCATGTCAGGTGAGCGCTCTCAGGCCCCCTGGGGACTCTTATCTTCAACTCAACATGCCCAGCTCCATAGGTAGGGGGAGGGAGAAAAAGCACCACATTTTTTTTTAAATCATCTTTTGAACCACAGTGACTTGATATTTGGTATGGAGCTTCCTTTGTTGAAACGAAGTTCGTGGAGCAATATTTGCCTTTGTAATGGGAGGGGCAAGATTTTTGGTTACACCCAGGATTCTATTTTCTGAACTGATGATCCCATTTGAACTAAATGTGGCATGTGGTTTTATTTGGTCATAAGTAATTCACTCCTGCAAAAAAATTTTTCCTGTGTTCTTGTGGGAACCCCAGGTGCTAAAATAGAAATGTAGAATTGAATGGTAAAAAAAATTGTCATCTGTTGTGTCCAGGTGTTCTGTAGAAGACATTGAGAAAATGCTGAGTCAGCATATTTGTGAAAATTAATTTTTTCTCCAGAACCAATTTTCAGAATCTTTTGATATTTGGTATACAGCATCCATAGGGACGTCAGATACAAGTGCAATATGGGGGATAATCTTTAAAAATCTTCTTCAGATCCACCAGTCAGAATGCTTTTATATTTGGTATACAACATCTCTAGGAGAGAGGGGGGGGGGGGGGGGGGTCAGATTCAATTTAGTTCAAATCAGATTCCTGGGTTAATATTTAGGCTCCATATGGTGGCCCAGATTTTAACTTGATCAAATGTGAGGGAATTTCTTCAAAAATCTTCTTCAGATTCACCAGTTGAAGTTTGTAGTTCAATATTTGTAGTGTGCAAAATTTTTGGCACCAACCAGTTTTTCACTATTTAGAACTCTTATTCCCATTTTAACAAAATTTGATATGCTGCGTAAGTGGGTCATAGGTATTAGTGCTGAAACACTTGGCCCATTTTTCTAACCAGTTCGTCTGGCATAACCGGATTTCAACCAGATGTCCGTTAATGTCAGCCACCGGTATTATTGCATTGTCTACAATGCAAAATCAGTAATGAATAACTAGACAATAGTTCAAAACACTTCCGCAAAATGTAAACAAACGAATACCATCTAGTGCCAAAGGAAATTGTCAATGTGGAAACGATTGTTAACAATTTATATGACTGCAATGGTCCCACATAATAGTGATGATACATCATAACTTTGGTCACCCTGCATCACAGGTGAGATGCAGTGCATCTGAAACAAAGTTTGTGTGCGCGATTTGTTCCCACGGCTGCACATTCGAAGTGAGGGACGATTGTCATTGATATTAGTTAAGAATTTTCCAACTTGTTTGTAAATTGTAGTTAGGCATAGTTAACTGTATTAGCAAAGAGCCTCTTACCTTGAGGGGCTTGAATTTGATGTGATCATAGGTGTCCCTGCATTAATATTTGAGCTCTCCACTGGAGCCCAATGTTTAAGTTAGTGCAAAATGAGGAAATTTCTTATAAAAATCTTCTTCTTCAGATCTACAAGGCAGAATCCTTTCAGATTTGTTATACAACATCTTAGGGGTTGGGGGGGGGGGGGGGGGGGCAGATTCAAGTTTGTTCAAATCGGGGTTAATATTTGGGCTGTCTATATGAGTCTGAATTTTAACTTGGTGCTATATGAGGAAATTTCTTTTAAAATCTTCAGATCTAACAGTCAGAATCCTTTTGTATTTGGTATATAACATCTCTAGGAGAGGGGGGTGGTCAGATTCAAATTTGTTCAGATTGAGTCCCTGGGTTAATATTTGGGCTTCCTATATAACTTCGTGCAATATGAGGAAATTTCTTTAAAAATCTTCTTCAGATCCACCAGTTTGAATCCTTTCATATTTGGTATATCACATCTCTAGGGAGGTCAGATTCATGTTTTTTAAATCAAGTCCCTGCGTTATTATATGGGTTCTCTGGGGGGAGGGGGGGGGGGGTGGGATTGCAGTTAGTTAACAACCCTTGGAAGTTTGGCAATGCTTATCTACAGCTGATAGAATTGAAGACAGCCAGAAAGACCGATGATAATAATCATCTGACATGGACATTAGTGTTATGAATAATTTCATGACTTCATTCCTCTGTTGTGTTGGTGAACCATGGCTAACTGAATGGGACCCAAAATTCTTCTTTGAAGCACTTTGTCAGGTGAGCGATTAAGGCCTCTTGTTTTTTTTTTACCATCATGTACACCATGAACATCAGAATCAATCATTTAAAAAGTGACATCAGTTGTTTCAACTCACTTTAACATGTTAATCCCAAGTGTGTTCAAATTAAGCCCCTTAAGTTCATCCTCAATACAGGAACCTGAATAATTAACTGAGGGCAATATGGAGAATAAGCTTTAATAATCTAATAAGATCCAACAGTCCGGTTCTTTTTATATTTGGTATACAGCATTTCGAGGGCTGGGGGGGGGGGGGGGGGGGGGCAGATTAAAGTTTGTTCAAATCGAGTCCCTGGGTGAATATTTGGGGTCCCCATGGGAGTCCAAATTTTAAATTAGGGCAACATGGGAAATAATCTTTAAAGATCTTCAGATCCACCAGATGTTTTTGATATTTGGTATACAACATGTCTATGGGGGTTAGATTCAAGTTTGTTCAAATCAAGTCCCTTAGTTAATATTTATGCTCCCTTTGGGAGCCTGAATTGTAACATAGTACCATTTCAGGGAATTTCTTTAAAAATCATCTTTTTCTCATCCACCAGTCAGAATATTTTCATATTTGGTATACAACATCCCTTGGGGGGTCAGGTTCAAGTTTTTTTTCAAATCGGGCCCTTGGGTTAATATTTGGGCTCTTTATCTGGGCCCATAGTTTAACTCAGTGCAATGTGAGAAATTTTCTTGGAAAAATCTTCTTCAGATCCACCAGTCAGAATCTTTTCATATTTGGTATGTGACATCTCGGGGAGTGTCAGATTTAAGGTTGTTCAAATCGAAATGTGACGTCATGTTATTTGCTTACGGAAGAACATGCAATGATTAAATACCCCATGCACTCATTAAAATGTTATTAAGCTGGACAATTGGGTCATGTGAGATAGATATCTATCTCACATGGCCTTCTCACATTAGACATGCATATGTTGCATAGGAAGTTGGGGAGAAATCATGAACCCTTCAATGGTCAGGTGTTCATGGACCATTTTGAACTGAGTGGTTCACCATCATTTGTGTCTTTATTTTTATTAGATTACAAACTTCCAGACTTTATTACAAAGAAGCTCCAGAATATACATGATGAAATTAAATATAGATATGAGGAACTAACCATTACACCTGAAAGAGAAAAAACTGTTAATAAAGATAAAAGGAATGTGTTGCATGCTGGTGATTCTGAATCAAGAGAAGAATTAACAGGTTAATTAAATATTATTTGTGTCTCTGCAATCTAAAACATAAAATTCAATACCTTTTACAATAAATGGTTTAATTCATACTAGTTAAATAAAGTTAGAACTACTTCTTGTTTTCCACTGTTTGTTCCACAACAAATTATTCATTTGGAAACGTGATCCTTTATAGGCAGGGAGAATGGGGCATTCAAGGGTGTTGTGATCAGCCTATATTTTTAGACCCTTCCAACAAATGCATGGGAAGCTTGGGATAGGTCCCTCTCCCCCCTCACCGGCAGTGTTCCTTTGCTAGCAATACCCCATTTAGACATTTTGTCAACCTGAGTATACCAGTTGATAATGCCAACAAAGAATCCAAGTTCATGGTCCATAGCTGTATGGCCACCTATGGTAAAAGCCGCATTTTTTTTTAGCAATACAGTGGAACCCTATTAATTGAGTAGCCACTTTGCCAATGAAAATTATCCAATTAACAGGCGTATTCAGTTAACAGGGATGTTGTAAAGTTCTTGTATTCTTGAGATAAACTTCGCATTTATTCTAGTATATCTTGTTTGACAGAGCTCCATGAGCTCTGTCAAACAAGATATAACAGATTAAATGCCTGTATTGGATTTGGATTTACTGAGGCCAAATAGGTCTATAAACAAAGAAAAACTAGGGAGAGTCAGGGTAATTTCTCGACAGGTTACAAGATTTTTTATTCAATTAACAGGAGTTTATTCTATAAGTGATATTCAATTAACAGGTCAAATTTGTTCTGGAAGTATGGTAAATGGTTTTGTGTTGGGAAATTATATTCAATTAATAGGGTTATTCAGATAAGAGATATCCAATTAAGTGGGTTCCACTGTACTTGCCTCAGTGTTGAATTTTTATCCCCTCCACCCCAAGAAAGTTGTTGGGAGTTACATTGATTCATCATGTCCATCTGTCTGTAGACTGTACTTTCTGCACTGTCAAGAAGGGTTTCACCAAGGAAGAGGATATTACATACATACATTCCTTCAGGAATAAGAGGAACCCATAAAGCGTTTGATGGTCATTGTCATTATCTGTCCATCAATACGTCTGTAGACATGATGCTTTCTTCACTCAGGTCCTCTGTTGATTTTTGAAGGTTAGATGTTTTTAGCTCACCTGACTGAAAGTCAGGGTGAGCTGTTGTGATCAATCACCATCTGTCGTCCGTTAACATGGTGTTTACATCTTCTCCTCCAAAACCGCTGGACCAGTTTAAGTGAAATTTGAGATGATTGTTTGTTATGACATCGCATTTTGATTTTGTTCAAATCATGTTGCCCTTCCCCTCGGTAGTGCCTCGCCAAAAATGTGTGCCTAAATCTTAAAAAATCTTCTCATGAACCAGCAGTAGCAGAGACTTGATATTTGGTGTGCAGCTTCCTTTTGAGGTGTAGACTCAGATTTGTTCCAAGAGAAGTCTATGGGGGCTATATTTGCCTTCGTTATGGGTAGAGCAAGAATTTTCGCCCTGCCAAAAATTTCTATTTTCCAAACCAAGAGGCTGATTTGAACCAAATATGATATGAGGGCTTATTGGATCATGAGTACTTAATTTATGTCCCAAAAAATTTTCCTGTCGCCCCATGGGAACTGCAGGAGCAAAGAATAGAAAAAATTTAAAACGCTCATATCTCCAAAACTACACGGCACTGAGAATTCTGGTGTGAAGCTTCCTTAGGACCAACAGAATGGAATGGTCCAAAAAAATTGCTATCACTTTTATCATAGAGTTCTTTTTCGGGACTTTGAAAATATGTGGAGCCAGCATTTTTAACACTGGATAATGGGGAAAACATTTAAAACTCTTCGTCTCCCAAACCACTGCTCCAAAAGCTTTCAAATTTCACATATAACATCTTTGACTAGTGCAGTATGAGGAATATTCTTTAAAAATCTTCTTCAGATCCACCAATCAGAATCTTTTGATATTTGGTATGCAGCATCCTTGGGTGGGGAGGGAGTGGAATTCAAGTTTGTTCAAGCCAAGTCTCTGGGTTCATATTTATTTGGGCTCCTTGTGGGAGCCAGAATTATTTCTTAGTTCAATGTGAGGAATATTCTTCAAAAATCTTCTTCACATCCACCAGTCAGAATCTTTTGCTATTTGGTATACAGACAGCATCCTTAGGGAGGTGAGATATAAGTTTGTTAAAGCCAAATCCCTGGGTTCATACTTGGGCTTCCTGTGGGAGCCCGAATTGTACCAAAATTTCTGTTTTCCGAACTGAGAGGCCATTTTGAATCAAATTTGATATGAGGGCTTATTGGGTCATAAATACCTAATTTATGGCAAAAGATTTTTTCCAGTTGGCCCAAGGGAACCGCAGGAGCTAAAAATAGAAAAAATTTAAAACGCCCATATCTCCAAAACAACACGGCACTGAGAATTTTTATTTTGTGTGAAGCTTTCTTAGGAACAGCAGAAAGGAATGGTCCCAAAAAATTTTTTTGCCATCAGTTTTATCACAGGGTACTTTTCCAGGACTTTGAAAAAATGCTGAGTCATCATTTTTTTAAACACTTTTTCATATTTCACATATAACACATTTGGAAGATTCATTCACAAGTTTGTTGAAATCAAATCTCTGGGTCAATATTTGAGCTCTCTATGGGAGCCCAAATGTTCAGATTAGTGCAATATGAGAAATATTCTTTAAAAATCTTCTTCCGATCCACCAATCAGAATCTTTTGATGCAGCATCCTGGGAGTGTGTGGGGGGGGGGGGGGTGGGGGGGGGGAGGGGGGGAATGAAGTTTGTTCAAGCCAAGTACCTGGGTTCATATTTGGGCTCCGGAGCATAAATTATAACTTAGTTCAATATGAGGAATATTCTTTAAAAATGTTTTGTTTTTGCATATCCACCAGTCAGAATCTTTTGATATTTGGTATAAGCTTTTCTTGGGAGGAGCAGATGCAACTTGTTCAAATCATCCCTGGGTTGATATTTAGGCTACCTTGTGTCAGGTGAGTGCCCTCTGGCCCTCTGGGACCTCCTGTTGTAAAATCTCATGGAAACTCCTTGAAAGTAGTCATGGGTAATTGCATTTATTATTGTGGTCAAAGTGTGTTTTAAATTATGCATCGGGAGGGGAGTGCAGTGGCTCAGTGGTTATGGCATTGAACTTCAAACCTAAGTTTGATCCCCGCCAGGAGTAACAGCATTGTGTCTTTGGGCAAGGCACTTAATCCTGATTGCTCACATCCAGTGGCAATGTGTACCAAGGCATACTGCACATCGGTAATGCTCTTGTCTTCAGCCAATGTTAACCCTGGTTGTGTAGAGTTGGTAGGTTGGGGAGTCTGACAGTAGCTTACCACTGCCTGGTGGTTCTCTCTGGGTACTCCAGCTTCCTCCACCCGTAAAACAGTCCGAGGTGATCCTGGCTGTCAAAAGTGTCATTAAACTCAATAAATGAATAAATCAATAAATAGATCATTGGGAAGCTCCCCAAGAGAGCTTCCCACTGATCAGCTGTCAGGTACACAAGAAATATTTAGAATTTTGGAAAGTGTTTAGCATTTTGCTTCGTGAGAGAGGATATAAGAGCAGCTGCCTATATCAAATGCTAATATTCAAAATGTGATACTAGTTGAAATATTCTCTGTAGGTACAGGTTTTACTGGTTCAGTACCTGCAAAAGATTGTAAACTGGCATGTATACTAACATCAGAGTTGATTATAAATAATTTTTAACAAATTTTCCGGAAAGTTTTTGGAAATTCCTCAAGAAAAATTCTTGAAAGTTCTGGATTTTCATCCTTTGAAGTATGTACAAACTATGACACAGTTTTAAAAGTGAATAGCTTATTTTCTCGAAATATACTTCTGGGAAAGGAATTTGAGTAAGTTCCCCCATTGTTTACTGTGGTAAACAAGCTCTGTTTTACTGATAAAATGGGCCCAGTCACCAATGCTTGGGGTGGAAGTCCTCTGAAATGGGCAACATGGATATAAATGATTGACTAAACTTGACTTTATCTCCACTTTGCGGTCACGATTAGCCTTTGTTCAGAAATATGTTACCTTAAACACTAATAAATAAATAAATAAATAAATGAATAAGGAGTCAAGTTCTACTTGCCCTGTGGCATAATTGATTCTAAATGCAGAAGCAAATACTTGTTTCAAAGTTTAATTTTTATTAATGGTTTTGTGTCTCTTAATTTTTAGCTATGAAAGCAGTTCTATATGTGGCAATATTGGTAGGTTGATCTGCCTGTTGGTTGGTCTGCCTGTAACCAACAAGTTATTATACTCAATAACTTTTAAAATACCAGGTGGAATGACATCATATTTAGTTGGGCGTGTATCTTATTGATATCTGGCCTTATGTCCGATGCAGTTGTTATTCATAGATTTTTGTTATTGCCCATTTTTGACTTTGAATTTGTTTTGCAGGTTACTCACACAATTATTTTCGTATTTTGTAGATTTTTTTAATAACGTCAGAGAAGGCAAGAGAAAACTTCAAGGTATGTACCCTTATTTAATAATTTCTTGTGTGAGGAAGTAAAAATTCATAGTTGTGAGACAATCAATGTCGAGGCAATTATGTTTACCATTAAAATAATTTTTTTTTAAAAAACAGTCTTTTGTGATTTATCAAAAACAGCTAAATATATGTGTAAATAATTGGTTGTCTCAATGTTGCAAGCATTTATTTAGTATGGGAGGAAAATAACTTAAGCAAATGTGGAAAGTGCATCCTCTTGTATGTTTCAGATATTTAGATGGCATTTTTAGCTCAACTTGACGAAATCAAGATGCTGTCACTTCTCATTCGTCGGCATACATACATACACAATTTCCTTTGGCACACCGCACAGGTCACATTTATGATCGGATTGCTTTGAAACTTGGTATGCTTGTTTGGGGTGTCCTCTAGATGGGAGCTATCAATTTTCTTCCATTTCCGTAAAAAAAAGTTGCCACTGTCAGGCCCCAAGATTTCCCTTTGGCACACCCTACAGGGCACATTTATGATTGGATTGCTTTCAAACCTGAATGCTTGTTTGGGGTGACCTCTAGATATGAGCAATTGATTTTCTTCCCTGTCTGTCAAAAAATGTTGCCGCTGGCAACGACCTTTGAACTTAGTTTAGTCAGGCATCAATATTTGCCTTTGGCACACCCTTCAGGGCACATTTATGATCAGATTGCCTTGTAACTAGGTATGTTTGTTGGGGGTGATCTCTATATGGGAGCAACGATTTTTTTCCGTTTCCATCAAAAAATGTTGTGGCTGGCAACAATCTTTGAGCTTAGTTTAGTCAGGCATCAATATATTCCTCTGGCATGCCGTACAGGGCACATTTATGATCGGATTACTTTGAAACTTTGTATGCTTGTTTGGAGTGACCTCTAGATTGGAGCTATCTATTTTCTTTCATTTCCTTCAAAAAGAGTTGCTGTTGGCAATAGTGCTGTGCGGTGTACTGATTTTTCGGTACAGTTTAAGTGTTACAGGGATACCGAAAACTGTACCAAAACCAAATCAAAATATCGCTCATTTTGGTATTTATATTTTTCTGCGAATTTGACAGAAAGTCAGCTCATCAAGGTGGGTCATAAACCTAAAAGCCTGTGGGCTGCATATTTTGATCGAATCGATAAGAAAATGTGCAAATGTGAACTTTGTAAGTGACAAGTAGCAGCAGACGCTGCCGAATACGTCAGAGAAAGAACTATAAAGCGACAGCAGAAAAACGAAAAATGGCAAGTTGTTTATTTGGTAGTTCCATTTCTGAAGATATACAGCCCGGTCCCAGTGTTCCTTACATTCATACTGATTCAATATATTTTCTGGAAATTACTGTGCAATTTATTCACAGGGTGGCATTAGGAGTCGGGTGTGTATTTGACAATTGGTTGGAAATAATCCACAGGTATTTACAATTCAGTACGTTTACAACTGGACATTCAAACGGTAGTACAGTTTGTGGTTAATGCTTCTCGGTGATTTTGTATAGCATTTCAATTCAGCATTGCTATTTTAAGTTGCAGATACTTTTAACAACTGATGATTTTATTAAAATACAAGTCCCCAAACTTGAATATGCGATCATCTGCTTTATATTCTTTTGAATAAATAATTTACACTGCACACCAGTGCACGCTGGAAAAACGTGATTGACCTAAATTTTAAGACGCCTTAAAAAACTATGTATGGAAGCCAACAGGTGACATCAGATTTAGCATTATCGAAGTTTATTGAATCGATCGGACTGACGAAGGGTACTACTACTAGTGAAAATTTACTGAAATGCCTTGGAGGTGAACATATCTTCTGCCCGATTCATTTGGTGGTGGTGGTGGTGGTGGGGGAGGGGAGGAGGGGGGCGGCGGCGGTGCTTGGTACAAAGGACATAGAGGCCAACTGATTAGTTTGGCAAGTTATTTAATGAATCTTTCGATTCAGTGTGATGATTCACACTGAAATGAGTCATTCATTAAATAACTTGCTAGACTAATTAGTTATCACAGTTGAATTCTTGTGAAGCTCATGAGATGTCAGCGCTGAACCTGTTAAGTGACTATATTGTTGAATGTTGGGAAATTGGGTCAGTTTGCGTCTACTTTCAGTGTTATGTGCATATATCAAATAACGTACCAAAACTGAGATATTTACCTGAAAAATGCAGATACCGATACCGAACCTGAAAATGACTTACAGAGCAAGTTTAATTTGCACTCTGTCCATCCATCAGTCTCTGAGTCACACTTTAGTTTTCCGGACTTTTTAGCTCACCTGAGCGAAGCTCAAGGGGAGCTTTCGTCCGGCGTTAACTTTACAATATCGACTTCTCCTCCTAAACCACTAGCCCAATTTTATTCAAATGTTGGCTAAATGTTTATTACCTAATGCCAATTCAGATTTGTTCAAATGAAGTTGCCCCTCCTCCTGGGTGGTGCCACACCCCCAAGGGGCACCAAAATCTTTGTAAATCTTCTTCTCATGAACCAGCAGTAGCAGAGACTTGATATTTGGTGTGCAGCTTCCTTTTGAGGTGTAGACTCAGATTTGTTCAAGAGAAGTTTGTGGGGCTATACTTGGCATCATTATGGGAGGGGCAAAATTTTTTGCCCCGCCCAAAATTTCTATTTTCCAAACCGAGAGGCTGATTTGAACCAAATTTTATGTGAGGGCTTATTGGGTCATGAGTACTTGATTTATGCCAAAAAAAAAAATTCCTGCAGCCCCGTGGGAACCGCAGGAGCTAAAAATAGAAAAAATTAAAACGCCCATATCTCCAAAACTGCACGGCACTGAGAATTTTTATTTGGTGTGCAGCTTCCTTAGGACCAACAGAAAGGATTGGTAAAAAAAAAGTGCCATCGGTTTTATCATAGGGTACAGTTTCGGAACTTTGAAAAAGTGCCGAGTCAGCACTTTTTAACACTGTAGGCAATGGGAAAAACATTAAAAAATCTTCTTCTCCAGATCCAGCAGGCAGAATCTTTTGATATTTGGTATGCAACATTGTAGGGTGGATCTGATTCAAGTTTGTTCAATTCTGCCCCCAGGGTTCATATTTGGGCTCAGTATAGGAGCCTGATTTCGAACTTAGTGCATTTCAGGCAAATTTCTTAAAAAATCCTCTTCTCCAGATCCAGCAGACAGAATCTTTTGATATTTGGTATGCAACATTGTGGGGTGGTTCTGATTGAAGTTGTTCAAATCGGCTCCCTGGATTCATATTTGGGCTCACTATAGAAGCCCGAATTCGAACTTAGTGCATTTCAGGCAAATTTCTTCAAAAATCTTCTTCTCCAGATCCAGCAGGCAGAATCTTTTCATATTTGGTATGCAACATTGTGGGGTGGATCTGATTCAAGTTTGTTCAAATCGGCCCCCTGGATTCATATTTGGGCTCACTATAGAAGCCCGAATTCGAACTTAATGCATTTCAGGCAAATTTCTTAAAAAATCTTCTCCAGATCCAGCAGGCAGAATCTTTTGATATTTGGTATGCAACATTGTGGGGTGGATCTGATTCAAGTTTGTTCAAATCGGCCCCCTGGATTCATATTTGGGCTCACTATAGAAGCCCGAATTCGAACTTAGTGCATTTCAGGCAAATTTCTTAAAAAATCTTCTTCTCCAGATCCAGCAGGCAGAATCTTTTGATATTTGGTATGCAACATTGTGGGGTGGATCTGATTCAAGTTTGTTCAAATCGGCTCCCTGGGTTTATATTTGGGCTCACTATAGAAGCTCGAATTCGAACTTAGTGCATTTCAGGCAAATTTCTTAAAAAATCTTCTTCTCCAGATCCAGCAGGCAGAATCTTTTGATTTTGGGATGCAACATTGTGGGGCGGATCTGATTCAAGTTTGTTCAAATCAGCCCCCTCGATTCATATTTGGGCTCACTATAGAAGCCCGAATTCAAACTTGGTGCATTTCAGGTAAATTTCTTCAAAAATCTTCTTCTCCAGATCGAGCAGGCAGAATCTTTTGATATTTGGTATGCAACATTGGGGGTAGATCTGATTCAAGTTTGTTCAAATCGGCCCCCTGGGTTTATATTTGGGCTCAGTATTGAAGCTCGAATTCAAACTTAGTGCATTTCAGGCAAATTTCTTAAAAAATCTTCTTCTCCAGATCCAGCAGGCAGAATCTTTTGATATTTGGTATGCAACATTGTGGGGTGGATCTGATTCAAGTTTGTTCAAATCGGCCCCCTGGATTCATATTTGGGCTCACTATAGAAGCCCGAATTCGAACTTAATGCATTTCAGGCAAATTTCTTAAAAAATCTTCTCCAGATCCAGCAGGCAGAATCTTTTGATATTTGGTTTGCAACATTGTGGGGTGGATCTGATACAAGTTTGTTCAAATCGGCCCCCTGGATTCATATTTGGGCTCACTATAGAAGCCCGAATTCGAACTTGGTGCATTTCAGGCAAATTTCTTAAAAAATCTTCTTCTCCAGATCCAGCAGGCAGAATCTTTTGATATTTGGTATGCAACATTGTGGGGTGGATCTGATTCAAGTTTGTTCAAATCGGCCCCCTGGGTTTATATTTGGGCTCACTATAGAAGCTCGAATTCGAACTTAGTGCATTTCAAGCAAATTTCTTAAAAAATCTTCTTCTCCAGATCCAGCAGGCAGAATCTTTTGATATTTGGGATGCAACATTGTGGGGCGGATCTGATTCAAGTTTGTTCAAATCGGCTCCCTGGATTCATATTTGGGCTCACTATAGAAGCCCGAATTCGAACTTAGTGCATTTCAGGCAAATTTCTTAAAAAATCTTCTTCTCCAGATCCAGCAGGCAGAATCTTTTGATATTTAGTATGCAACATTGTGGGGTGGATCTGATTGAAGTTTGTTCAAATCAGCCCCCTGGGTTTACATTTGGGCTCAGTATAGCAGTTCGAATTCGAACTTAGTGCATTTCAGGCAAATTTCTTAAAAAATCTTCTTCTCAAGATCCAGCAGGCAGAATCTTTTGATATTTGGTATGCAACATTGAGGGGTGGATCTGATTCAAGTTTGTTCAAATCGGCTCCCTGGATTCATATTTGGGCTCTCTATAGAAGCCCGAATTCGAACTTAGTGCATTTCAGGCAAATTTTTAAAAAAATCTTCTTCTCCAGATTCAGCAGGCAGAATCTTTTGATATTTGGTATGCAACATTGTGGGGTGGATCTGATTCAAGTTTGTTCAGATCGGCTCCCTAGATTCATATTTGGGCTCACTATAGAAGCCCGAATTCGAACTTAGTGCATTTCAGGCAAATTTCTTTGAAAATCTTCTTCTCAAGATCCATCAGGCAGAATCTTTTGATATTGGGTATGCGCCATGCTTAGGGGGGTGAGATTCAAGTTTGTTCAAGCCAAGTCCCTGGGTTCATATTTGGGCTCACTGTGGTAGCCCGAAGTATAACTTAGTTCAAAATGAGGAATTTTCTTTAAAAATCTTCTTCAGATCCAGCAGTTGGAATGTTTTGATATTTGATAGGCAGCATCCTTAGGGGGGGTGAGATTCAAGTTTGTTCAAGCCATATCCCTAGGTCCATATTTGGACTCACTGTGGGAGCTTGAATTGTAACTTAATTCAAAATGAGGAATTTTCTTTAAAAATCTTCTTCTTCAGATCCAGCAGTCGGAATGTTTTGATATTTGGTGTGCAGCATCCTTAGAGGGGCGAGATTCAAGTTTGTTAAAGCCAAGTCCCTGGGTTCATATATGGGCTCCCTGTGGGAGCCCGAATTATAACTTAGTTCAATATGAGGAATATTCTTTTAAAATCTTTTATTTTAGATCCACTGGTCAGAATCTTTGGATATTTGGTATAAGCTTGTCTTAGGAGGAGCAAATGCAACTTGTTGAAATCAATTCTCTGGGTTGATATTTAGGCTACCATGTCAGGTGAATGCCCACAGGCCCCTTGGGGCCTCTTGTTGGGGGAAATGCTTCAACCGAAAGATTTCATTTTTGGTAACTCACTATAGAACGATGACTTACAGATCAAGTTTGAGTTTCATGCTGATTGCATTATTCTTGTGTGAGTTATGGCCCTTGGAAATGTGGAAAAGCACCAAAATATCAGTTTTCCAGGCTTTTTTTGTAAACGCTTCAGCGGAATGATTTCATTTTTGGTAACCTACTATAGAACGATGACTTACAGATCAAGTTTCAGTTTCATGCTGATTGCATTATTTTTGAGTTATGGCCCTTGGAAATATGGAAAAGCGCCAAAATATCAGTTCTCATGACTTCTTTTGGAAATGGTTCCACTTAATAAATTAATTTTTGGTATTTGATTTTAGAATGATGAAATATAGATAATGTTTAAGATTCATGCTGATCACATCTAGGTTATCATGCTTGGAATTCCTCCCTTTTGCCTAAAGCTCATGTATAGGTCGCACACCCATTTTCAAGTATATGCAATCAACAAGAATTAGTTGCAAGTTTATACGTTTTGTCAATTTGGGATGCAACAGAAATAGGTAAGTTTTCATGAGTTGCCACGTGTTGAATAAGATAAAAGAATAAAGGAAAATTATTATTAAAGATTTAAAAAATACTTGCATTTTATCTGTTTTTCGTTGTTTGTTTATCACCCCAATGTCTTCATCCCTGTCGAGAAAATCCAACACCTGTTTGTACCTGAGACTTCATAGTTTCAGAATCAGAGCACCATTTGCACCATAAACTGTGCAGTTGTTGTGTTTATGTTGGTTTTTCCAAAACGTGACATGAAAAACCAATATAAATACAACAACTGCGCAGGTTACAGCACAAATTGTTGTCCTACATAAGCTTTGTTGGTGCTATTGAAACTGAGGTAAAACGAACAGTAAAAACCCTCCCGACTTGCTATAACCCACCAGGTACGATTATGTTAATACGTCGATGCACAACTGAACTTGATCTGTAGCTTCCCACATTGCACCCCCCCCCCCCCCCCCCCCGCACCTGCCCAATCCCCCCCCCCCCCCCCCCCCACCACCACCACCACCCTGGACCTGCCCATTATATTCCTAACGGGGTGAGCCGCCACTGCAGTTGACATACATTATTAAATAGTTGCCTTAAAAAGCATTGAAACATCTATTTAATGGTCTATCAATAACGTTACAATCACATTATTTTACCACAAGGGCAAATCCAGTCATTGGTGCACTTTGTATGCTTGTTTGCGGTGACCTCTAGATGGGAACAATTAATTTTCTTCCATTTCTGTCAAAAAATGTTGCCATTGGAAACGTCCTTTGATGAACTTTGTACAGTTATGCATCAATATTTCCCTTTGGCACACACTGCAGGACACATTTATGATTGGATCGCTTTGAAGCTTGGTTTACTTGTTTGGGGTGACTTCTAGATCTAGATGCGAGGTATGATTTTCTGTCATTTCCATAAAAAATTATTGTCGTTAGCACCAGCCTTTGAACTTAATGCATTGGTGCAGCAACTTGTCCCTTTTGCACTCTCTATAGGGCATATTTATGAATTTCCTGAAAAAAGAAAAAAAAACAAAACATTGCAACTATCAATGACCTTCAAACTTAGTGCATTTGTGCATTAATGTCTTCCTTTGGCACGCCTCAGAGGGCACATTCATTATCGGGTTGTTTTGAAACTTGATATACTTATTCAGGGCAAGCAAGATAGGAGCTATCGATTTTCTTTTCATTTCCATCAAAAACTGTTAGCAACAACCTTTGAATTTATTGCATTTGTGCATCAACATTCTTCTTTGACATGGCCTACAGGCCACACTTATCATAGGATTGTTTTTGAATTTGGTGTGTTTATTAGGCAAGACCTTTAGGTTAGAGCTATTGATTAGCATTCATTTCTGTGAAAAAAGTTGCCGTTTACAATGACCTTTAAACTTACTGCATTTGTGTATCAATATTCTTCTTTTAGCCAGTCTTACAGTTTACATTTAAAAATGCATGGATTGCTCTGACATTGTGCACACGCACAATGCTGTTATGTTGAAGTTTCACCAAATAACATTGAAGCTAATGATCTTCAATTTTGCCATTTCACTTATAACTTACCAAGTTCAAGTTTGTCAAGTTGAGCTACAGTTCATTGACACTTTCATTATCATTTGGGAGCATTCAAAAAAAGATTTTGATGAATAATTAGAAATTTTGAACAATCATAATCCAACCTTCAAATTGAAAGCTACCATCAGTCAAGATTCTCTTGATTTTCTTGATGTGACCGTGTATAAAGTCAAACAATTCCAGGCATACAGTCATTCAGATTATGAGGTGTATTTTAAGCCAACTGATTCACATCAGTTGTTACACACAAAATCGTGGTCATGATTAGCCTTTGTGCAGAAGTATGTGAACTTAAACACCAATGAATAAATAAATACACACAAAATCATTTTATCTACATACATTTAAAGGTATTATCAAATCACATCTCATTTGTTTCCCCTGCAATTCACGTGATAAGGTAAAATTCATCGAGGCTTGTTCTACCCTATCTGGTGCCCTCAGATTGAGGGTGTACTTGCTGTGCATTTTGCATAGCCTAAAATCTCAAGCTCTGAAAAAGCTGAAGGTCCTGCAAAAATTACTGATTTCGGAACCACTGAAATTTGAACGCATCATACCATTGAAGAATTGTAGTGGCACGGTATTGAATTGCAGAAAGCCTTGTTGTAGATTGCATACTTTCATGACTGATCTGAAAGAGGAATTTTCTTCTGAACAAACAAAAAATCATTATCAGATCTGAAACTCCCTCCATTGTGATTCATCCAATGTCATTTACTCTATCACTTGTAAATGCTGAAGAAAACAGTATGTTGGCCAAACTCAAAATCCTTTCCGAATGTGTGCTACTCAACACAACCATGATATATAACATTTGAATGGGTTAAGAATTGTCGCACAAGATTGCTTTGGCCTAGGATATCATGAGAGTTGAAGGCTTGAGTGATATCCTGGACCAAAGCAATTGAGTGAGATAATTCTTAACACATTCAAATGTATGTGCTGTTCTGTATTTATCACACACCTGCCATGTAAAAACCAGTCTACACGAAAATTAAACTGAAAGCACTTGTTAACTGGATAATTGCATGTTTCCTTCGTTGCCAACAAGACATCACTGTTAGTTGTCGGGGTACCAACCCTAATTTGCTTTTTAATTTTTACTGCATTCAACTGGTCGAAACCAATTGACATCGACCAGTGTCATGGCCACCACTATTGAACTGCCGTGACCATGATTTATTTACATGAGTTCCTTCTCTGTTGATGTTGGAAACGAAATCGAACATGTGTTGGTATAACCACATGTGCAATAAAACTTTATTTTTATCCTACAGGCAGAACAGTAGAAATCCTGTGTTTCATATTAATAGGTGTGTGATGAAAAGCAATGTTACGCCCCAGTAGCACAACATTTTAACCTTCATGGCCATTCTTTGGACGATTTTTAAATCTATCAAATTGAACACCCATCTATTAACCCATTGATACTTTTGTACGTCTTATGACGTACCATATCAAACAGCGTGTTAATACTTTAGTACGTGCTATAACGTTCGAAATCAAACAGCGCCTTGATACTTTGTGGTCATTTGTTTTTAGCTCACCTGAGCGAAGCTCAAGGGGAGCTTTACTAATCACTTTCTGTCCGTCGTCCATCGTCCGTCGTCGTCCGTCCGGCGTTAACTTTACATTATCGACTTCTCCTCCTAAACCACTAGCCCAATTTTATTCAAATGTTGGCTAAATGTTTATTACCTAATGCCAATTCAGATTTGTTCAAATGAAGTTGCCCCTCCTCCTGGGTGGTGCCACGCCCCCAAGGGGCACCAAAATCTTTGTAAATCTTCTTCTCATGAAACAGCAGTAGCAGAGACTGGATATATGGTGTGCAGCTTCCTTTTGAGGTGTAGACTCAGATTTGTTCAAGAGAAGTTTGTGGGGCTATACTTGGTGTCGTTATGGGAGGGGCAAAATTTTTTGCCCCGCCCAAAATTTCTATTTTCCAAACCGAGAGGCTGATTTGAACCAAATTTTATGTGAGTGCTTATTGGGTCATGAGTACTTGATTTATGCAAAAAAAAATTTCCCCGCAGCCCCATGGGAACCGCAGGAGCTAAAAATAGAAAAAATTTAAAACACCCATATCTCCAAAACTGCACGGCATTGAGAATTTTTATTTGGTGTGCAGCTTCCTTAGGACCAACAGAAAGGATTGGTAAAAAAAAAATTGCCATCGGTTTTATCATAGGGTACAGTTTCGGGACTTTGAAAAAGTGCTGAGTCAGCACTTTTTAACACTGTAGGCAATGGGAAAAACATTGAAAAATCTTCTTCTCCAGATCCAGCAGGCAGAATCTTTTGATATTTGGTATGCAACATTGTAGGGTGGATCTGATTCAAGTTTGTTCAAATCGGCCCCCTGGGTTCATATTTGGGCTCAGTATAGGAGTCCGATTTCGAACTTAGTGCATTTCAGGCAAATTTCTTAAAAAATCTTCTTCTCCAGATCCAGCAGGCAGAATCTTTTGATATTTGGTATGCAACATTGTGGGGTGGATCTGATTCAAGTTTGTTCAAATCGGCCCTCTGGGTTTATATTTGGGCTCAGTATAGGAGCCCAAATTTGAACTTACTGCATTTCAGACAAATTTCTTTGAAAATCTTCTTCTCCAGATCCAGCAGGCAGAATCTTTTGATATTTGGCATGCAACATTGTAGGGTGGATCTGATTCAAGTTTGTTCAAATCGCCTCCCTAGATTCTTATTTGGGCTCACTATAGGAGCTTGATCTCGAACTTAGTGCATTTCAGGCAAATTTCTTCAAAAATCTTCTTCTCCAGATCCAGCAGGCAGAATCTTTTGATATTTGGTATGCAACGTTGCGGGGTAGATCTGATTCAAGTTTGTTCAAATCGGCCCCCAGGATTCATATTTGGGCTTACTATAGAAGCCCGAATTCGAACTTAGTGCATTTCAGGCAAATTTCTTAAAAAATCTTCTTCTCCAGATCCAGCAGGCAGAATCTTTTCATATTTGGTAAGCAACATTGTGGGGTGGATCTGATTCAAGTTTGTTCAAATCGGATCCCTGGGTTAATATTTGGGCTCAGTATAGGAGCCCAATTTCGAACTTAGTGCATTTCAGGCAAATTTCTTAAAAAATCTTCTTCTCCAGATCCAGCAGGCAGAATCTTTTGATATTTGGTATGCAACGTTGCGGGGTAGATCTGATTCAAGTTTGTTCAAATCGGCCCCCAGGATTCATATTTGGGCTTACTATAGAAGCCCGAATTCGAACTTAGTGCATTTCAGGCAAATTTCTTAAAAAATCTTCTTCTCCAGATCCAGCAGGCAGAATCTTTTGATATTTGGTATGCAACATTGTGGGATGGATCTGATGCAAATTTGTTCAAATCGGCTCCCTAGATTCATATTTGGGCTTACTATAGAAGCTCGAATTCGAACTTAGTGAATTTCAGGCAAATTTCTTAAAAAATCATCTTCTCCAGATCCAGCAGGCAGAATCTTTTGATATTTGGTATGCAACATTGCGGGGTGGATCTGATTCAAGTTTGTTCAAATCGGCCCCCTGGATTCATATTTGGGCTTAATATAGAAGCCCGAATTCGCACTTAGTGCATTTCGGGCAAATTTATTAAAAAATCTTCTTCTCCAGATCCATCAGGCAGAATCTTTTGATATTTGGTATGCAACATTGTGGGGTGGATCTGATTCAAGTTTGTTCAAATCGGCTTCCTAGTTTCATATTTGGGCTCACTATAGAAGCTCGAATTCGAACTTAGTGCATTTCAGGCAAATTTCTTAAAAAATCTTCTTCTCCAGATCCAGCTTCAGAATCTTTTGATATTTGGTATGCAACATTGTAGGGTGGATCTGATTCAAGTTTGTTCAAATCGGCCCCCTGGGTTCATATTTCGGCTCAGTATAGGAGCCCGATTTTTAACTTAGTGCATTTAGGCAAATTTCTTAAAAAATCTTCTTCTCCAGATCCAGCAGGCAGAATCTTTTGATATTTGGTATGCAACATTGTGGGGTGGATCTGATTCAAGTTTGTTCAAATCGGCTTCCTAGATTCATATTTGGGCTCACTATAGAAGCTCGAATTTGAACTTAGTGCATTTCATGCAAATTTCTTAAAAAATCTTCTTCTCCAGATCCAGCAGGCAGAATCTTTTCATATTTGGTAAGCAACATTGTGGGGTGGATCTGATTCAAGTTTGTTCAAATCGGCCCCCTGGGTTTATATTTGGGTTCAGTATAGGAGCCCAAATTTGAACTTCGTGTATTTCAAGCAAATTTATTAAAAAATCTTCTTCTCCAGATCCAGCAGGCAGAATCTTTTGATATTTGGTATGCAACATTGCGGGGTGGATCTGATTCAAGTTTGTTCAAATCGGCCCCCTGGATTCATATTTGGGCTCACTATAGGAGCTTGAATTCGAACTTAGTGCATTTCCGGCAAATTTCTTCAAAAATCTTCTTCTCCAGATCCAGCAGGCAGAATCTTTTGATATTTGGTATGCAATATTGTGGGATGGATCTGATTCAAGTTTGTTCAAATCGGCTTCCTAGATTCGTATTTGGGCTCACTATAGAAGCTCGAATTCGAACTTAGTGTATTTCAGGCAAATTTCTTAAAAAAATTTCTTCTCCAGATCCAGCAGGCAGAATCTTTTGATATTTGGTATGCAACATTGTGGGATGGATCTGATGTAAATTTGTTCAAATCGGCTCCCTAGATTCATATTTGGGCTCACTATAGAAGCTCGAATTCGAACTTAGTGCATTTCAGGCAAATTTCTTAAAAAATCTTCTTCTCCAGATCCAGCAGGCAGAATCTTTTGATATTTGGTATGCAACATTGTAGGGTGGATCTGATTCACGTTTGTTCAAATCGGCCCCCTGGGTTCATATTTGGGCTCAGTATAGGAGCCCGATTTCGAACTTAGTGCATCTGCAGAATCTTTTGATATTTGGTATGCAACATTGTGGGGTGGATCTGATTCAAGTTTGTTCAAATCGGCTTCCTAGTTTCATATTTGGGCTCACTATAGAAGCTCGAATTCGAACTTAGTGCATTTCAGGCAAATTTCTTAAAAAATCTTCTTCTCCAGATCCAGCTTCAGAATCTTTTCATAATTGGTAAGCAACATTGTGGGGTGGATCTGATTCAAGTTTGTTTAAATCGGCCCCCCGGGTTTATATTTGGGCTCCGTATAGGAGCCCAAATTTTAACTTAGTGCATTTCAGGCATATTTCTTAAAAAATCTTCTTCTCCAGATCCAGCAGGCAGAATCTTTTGATATTTGGTATGCAACATTGTGGGGTGGATCTGATTGTGATTCATGAACGTATTTATTTGTAAAGTTGATAGAATCTTAGACAAAATTTGCAGAAAAGATCTACTATAGAAGGGGTGGTATCCAGGGTGAACCGTTTACCCAAATCTAGCAGTACTAATGCATTATTCACACAAATCTCCGTTCAAATTTTATGACCCCTCATTGGAACACACGTATTCAGCTCATTCCAACAAAGGTCATATGCCATGTTTTCGAGACAAAAGAATAAAAATTTTAGTTATTCATGAAATTTTTAGGCAACTGTTGTCTGTTATTCACATTGCTTCATGAAATTTCAGTACTTTTAGAAGTTACCTCAGTAATCAAGGGTTAATTCCCCTTAATTAAATGTCGCCTCTAAAAAACAACCACTTTGCATATCTTACCTTTTTACCAGCATAACTGCCAAAACTTGTCAGCATTCTTCGCAAAAATCGCTATTCAAATTTTAATTTTTGTCTCTTAAACATACATGTACTTATCGCTTGTAAATACCCCATTGGAATGAGCTTTTTGAGCTCATTCCAATGAGAGGTCGCACACCATGCTTTTTGAGTCAAAAAAGCAATTTTTTAGTTATTCCAGAATTTCGTACGTAAAACACAGCTTTATGACTTCACATTAAAATGAGCTCTCTAAGCTTGTTCCAATCAACATTCACGCACTATGTCTTTCACACAAAAAATAAAATTTTCCATTTATTCAGGAATTTTGTTTGCAAGAACACTCTTACCCCCCCCCCCCCCCCCCCACACACACACACACACACACACACACACAGTCTTGTCTACCCTACATACCGAGGTACCCCATTGTTTGTCCTTTGTGTGTACTAACGGTTTCTACCTCGTTTTGCCCGTACAGTTCTGGGAAAACAACCAAGGTAAAGGGTTTCTTTTGTCTTTTGTACCTCGGTAAGGCGAAACACGCAAACTCTTTTGTCTAGTTACCTCGTCAAGTTGGTAAGACAAACCCACAAACACAGACACACACATCTAAAAGTTCGTCAGCAAAAAAACAGTTACTTCAATTTTTAAATGCATTATAGGAACAACTTGCCTAATCAAATTTAAATACTTTTGCATCATTCTGTATCTAGAACAAACCATTTACCATATCTTTACGCAAAATTCTCCAGCATCATTCACAAAAAAACACCATTATTTATATATTCACATTTCTGTCTCAAAAATATACCTGATCTTCCCATACCCCTATTGGAATAAGCTGTTTGAGCTTGTTCCAATGATGATAAAAAAAAACGAATATTTTGGAAAATTTGTGAAAATTTTTGTTTTGCATGCAAATATGTACATGTAGCATATGGAAGATATCCACAGTTGGGGAGAGATGTCCAAGGCTATCTCTTCACATTCCTTGTTTGTGCTTCATGCTAAACCAGTTTGTCTGCAGAGATAAATTTGCTTTATTAAAAATCATTGGAGATTGGCCACACACCAATGATTTTAAATAAAACTAATTTTAGGTAACAAATGTTGAACTTCAAACAAAATCTATCACTCAACCAGTTAATGTTGATGAGGCATGACATGGTGAAGGTGACCTAAAATACTTCTTAGAGTCACTTTGTCAGGTGAGCGATTAAGGCCACGTGGGGCCTCTTGTCTTTATTATTTTTCGATTTTTTAATGTTTTAACCTCAATTCCTATTTTCTCCCGAAGAGTACTCAGTAACAATCTTTGAGACAAATGTTATCGCAGATTAAAACACTAGTATAATCTTGCTGTCAAGACCTCTTAACTGGTTGAGTGCAAGAAGCCACTATCAGGGCTTTCAAAAAATGAGGATACCAGAGTAAAAGCTAACACATCCCTTGCTTATATTTCATATTCAGTGAAACGCAAATAATCTTTTGTTTTATTACAAATTATTGTAATTGTAAACAAGTGTTGAATACCAAATTCAAACCACCAAAATAATCTAACCCTCAACCAGATAATCACTAATGTGAAAACTATCTTGTTGTTTGTACTTACCAACGTTTGACGTCACATTTAAAAAAAAAAAACGTTGAAGAAACTGAATTCCCAATGACGTTTGAACGTCAGGATAATTAAAGTCTCAGAGGGTTAAAGATACTTTAGAAGAAACAGATAAATTTAGAAAAAAAAACGAAGTTGGAGCCCATCATTGAATAACATCAATTATTGTCAAGTCAGTTTAACCAGTTCCTCCACTCAACCCTTAGTTTAAAATTTGTGTATTTTTTTTATCATGTTTGAAACCCAAGGTTCAGAATATATATTCATACAAAAACAATATTTTGGTTGCATTTTACAAGAAAAAAATATTTCAGTAGGAAATATCTGTGCCAGTGAATATTTTTGTACCTTGACCCTTAAGGGCCAAATTCTGACTTTGATCACATTTTTTGAAACTGTGCAGGTGCCCCTACATGCAGTCTTTGAGTTAACTCGCAAGTTACATTCTAAGTACCTTGGTAGTTGTTTTCAGGGAAGTCTTGGCTGCTTATATAGGCAACCAAGACTTGCCAAAAATCAACAGCCAAGCCACAGGATGTAGACTGTCCAAGTGTAGCAAAAGTATGGGAAAATCTCTGGGCCCTTAAGGGTTAAACACATGTTGCATTTTTTTTCTGGCTATGCCACTTCTGTGTCAAAGCCACATTTCAAAAAACCCTTCCACAAACAGCATTGATTAAAATTTAAATTCTGTAATTGGCTAAATGCGGCATTATTGATATTTGGTATAAAGCTTTCTTTAACCCTTTACCCAATGCATAAGATATCAAAATTTATTATTTTAAATATCAGTTTTTCAAATTTTTCAAAAAATTTCAACAAAACCCTATCGTGTGACCCCTCGTTGGATCAAGCTCGTTCCAACGAGGGGTCACATGATATGGTTTTGTTGAAATTGTTTGAAAAATAATATTTTTTCAACTGCAGAATTTACATATTACGCTGGTGGATGCGGCCGATTCGTTGGGTAAAGGGTTAACTCTTAACCCGCTGAGTATTTTTAAGATATTTTTCACCAAGTCCAGTAATGGTTGCTGTGAAGCAGCCATGACTAGATTTTATGAAAAATTCATCTAAATTACAAGAAAATCATTTGGTGAAAAACTCCATTTAGTTTAAAGGGTGGTTTAAATATGCCCAAATTAAACATATTTCAGCGGAAAGAGAAATTCTGTCTTGGCAGGAATATGCGCCAGCAGCATGCAGGGAGTTAATGGTGTAAATCAAGTTTTATTCAAGGAATAATCAGGTAGTATTTGGGCACAATCTGGGAGGGGCCAATTTTATGACCCCACCAAAAACTTCTATTTTAAAAAAAAAAAAATAGTTGGCTAATTTGGACCAAAATGGGTATTAAGTATTATTGGGTGACATGTACTGAATGGAAAAAAATATTCTCTGCAAATGCTGTATTTCCTGGTCTATACAAAAAAGATAATAATGGTATGCAGTCTACTTTAATGGTGTAGATTTAAGTTTGTCCAAAGAAAGTTTTTCTGGCACTATTTGGGCTTGTTCCTGAGGCTGTGAATTCATAACCCCGCCCTGATTATTTCAATTTTTGGAACTGGTGGATTTGATCCAAATTTGGTATGCAGGATTATTGAGTGACATGCACTCTGTAGACACAAAAACGAATTTCACTTACCCCTGTGTAAACCCTGCAGCTGAAAATAGAAGATTTCTCAAATACCTTTTTTAAGCTGCAGGGGACTAATATTTGTTATATGCTATAGAGTATATTCATAATAAAAAGAACACTTTGGTCGGCCGCTGACTTGTCGCGATGCTCAGGTGAGAAGGCCTTGATTAACCCACCCTCTCCTCCACCTCTCCTCTCCTCCCAACATTCGGAAATGAACTGTTTGATGCCATCCTGTATCCTATTCTTCCCAATCTCTCTGATAAGCATACTAATCCTCTTTGAATCGTCCAATACCCACATATTCTTCATTCTCCCATCCCACTTCCCTATTATACTCTCAGTGAATCTTATTCTGTAAGACTGATACTTTGAACATTCTAATGGAAAGTGTTCCAGGGTCTCCACTACTCCCAAGTTACACATTTGGCTCTCTTTTTCATCATCTTTCACAATTTTTCCCCTTTGCTCAATCGACTGCGACCTCAGCTTAAACAACAGTGGCCCCTCAAAGGTGACACAGGGGTACTCGTAACATATGGCTTCTTATGGGTGGGAGATTCAAAGTCACTGGAAAATGTTATCTCATTTTTATACACCCGTTAAAAAAATGGTTGTATTATGTGATTGGTCTGTCAGTCAGTCTGTCTGTCCATCCATCCATCCATGCATCTGTCCGTAAACTTTTCCGTTTCCGGGTGATAACTTGAGTTTGGATATGGGCCTTTTCGACTTATAAAAAACACTTTGGTTTCGAGACAACTTGAGTTTGTATTTATAGATTGGGACCAAACTTGGTTTGTGTCCCAGTTATATCAAAATGGAGGTTAAATTTGAATTAGGATTTGGTCCAATGAATTTTACAAGAGTTATGGGCCTTTTTGACTTAGAAATTGCACATTTCCATTTACATTTTAGTTTCTGGATGTTAACTTGATTTTTGATTTATAGATCAGGACCAAACTTGGTTTGTATCTCAGTTATATCAAAATGAAGGTTAGGTGCGAATTGAGGCTTGGTCCGATGATTTTTACAAGAGTTATGGGCCTTTTTGACTTAGAAATTGCACATTTTCATCAACATTTTGGTTTCCGGATGATAACTTGACTTTGGATGTAAAGATCAGGACCAAACTTGGTGTGTTCCACAATTAGATCAACATACAAGTTGATTCCGAATTGGGGTTTGGTCTGATACTTTTTACAAGAGTTATGGGGCTTTTTAGCTCACCTGAGCGAAGCTCAAGGGGAGTTTAACTAATCACTTTCTGTCCGTCGTCCGTCGTCGTCCGTCCGGCGTTAACTTTACATTATCGACTTCTCCTCCTAAACCACTAGCCCAATTTTATTCAAATGTTGGCTAAATGTTTATTACCTAATGCCAATTCAGATTTGTTCAAATGAAGTTGCCCCTCCTCCTGGGTGGTGCCACACCCCCAAGGGGCACCAAAATCTTTGTAAATCTTCTTCTCATGAACCAGCAGTAGCAGAGACTTGATATTTGGTGTGCAGCTTCCTTTTGAGGTGTAGATTCAGATTTGTTCAAGAGAAGTTTGTGGGGCTATACTTGACGTTGTTATGAGAGGGGCAAAATTTTTTGCCCCGCCCAAAATTTCTATTTTCCAAACCGAGAGGCTGATTTGAACCAAATTTTATGTGAGGGCTTATTGGGTCATGAGTACTTGATTTATGCAAAAAAAAATTTTCCCGCAGCCCCGTGGGAACCGCAGGAGCTAAAAATAGAAAAAATTTAAAACGCCCATATCTCCAAAACTGCACGGCACTGAGAATTTTTATTTGGTGTGCAGCTTCCTTAGGACCAACAGAAAGGATTGGTAAAAAAAAATTGCCATCGGTTTTATCATAGGGTACAGTTTCGGGACTTTGAAAAAGTGCTGAGTCAGCACTTTTTAACACTGTAGGCAATGGGAAAAACATTAAAAAATCTTCTTCTCCAGATCCAGCAGGCAGAATCTTTTGATATTTGGTATGCAACATTGTAGGGTGGATCTGATTCAAGTTTGTTCAAATCGGCCCCCTGGGTTCATATTTGGGCTCAGTATAGGAGCCCGATTTCGAACTTAGTGCATTTCAGGCAAATTTCTTAAAAAATCTTCTTCTCCAGATCCAGCAGGCAGAATCTTTTGATATTTGGTATGCAACATTGTGGGGTGGATCTGATTCAAGTTTGTTCAAATCGGCCCCCTGGGTTTATATTTGGGTTCAGTATAGGAGCCCAAATTTGAACTTACTGCATTTCAGGCAAATTTCTTTGAAAATCTTCTTCTCCAGATCCAGCAGGCAGAATCTTTTGATATTTGGTATGCAACATTGTAGGGTAGATCTGATTCAAGTTTGTTCAAATCGGCTCCCTAGATTCATATTTGGGCTCAATATAGGAGTTCGAATTCGAATTTAGTGCATTTCAGGCAAATTTCTTCAAAAATCTTCTTCTCCAGATCCAGCAGGCAGAATCTTTTGATATTTGGTATGCAATGTTGCGGGGTAGATCTGATTCAAGTTTGTTCAAATCGGCCCCCTGGATACATATTTGGGCTTACTATAGAAGCCCGAATTCGAACTTAGTGCATTTCAGGCAAATTTCTTAAAAAATCTTCTTCTCCAGATCCAGCAGGCAGAATCTTTTCATATTTGGTAAGCAACATTGTGGGGTGGATCTGATTCAAGATTGTTCAAATCGTCCCCTGGGTTAATATTTGGGCTCAGTATAGGAGCCCGATTTCGAACTTAGTGCATTTCAGGCAAATTTCTTAAAAAATCTTCTTCTCCAGATCCAGCAGGCAGAATCTTTTGATATTTGGTATGCAACATTGTAGGGTGGATCTGATTCAAGTTTGTTCAAATCGGCCCCCTGGGTTCATATTTGGGCTCAGTATAGGAGCCCGATTTCGAACTTAGTGCATTTAGGCAAATTTCTTAAAAAATCTTCTTCTCCAGATCCAGAAGGCAGAATCTTTTGATATTTGGTATGCAACATTGTGGGGTGGATCTGATTCAAGTTTGTTCAAATCGGCTTCCTAGATTCATATTTGGGCTCACTATAGAAGCTCGAATTTGAACTTAGTGCATTTCATGCAAATTTCTTAAAAAATCTTCTTCTCCAGATCCAGCAGGCAGAATCTTTTCATATTTGGTAAGCAACATTGTGGGGTGGATCTGATTCAAGTTTGTTCAAATCGGCCCCCTGGGTTTACATTTGGGCTCAGTATAGGAGCCCAAATTTGAACTTAGTGCATTTCAAGCAAATTTATTAAAAAATCTTCTTCTCCAGATCCAGCAGGCAGAATCTTTTGATATTTGGTATGCAACATTGTGGGGTGGATCTGATTCAAGTTTGTTCAAATCGGCTTCCTAGATTCATATTTGGGCTCACTATAGAAGCTCGAATTCGAACTTAGTGCATTTCAGGCAAATTTCTTAAAAAATCATCTTCTCCAGATCCAGCAAGCAGAATCTTTTGATATTTGGTATGCAACATTGCGGGGTGGATCTGATTCAAGTTTGTTCAAATCAGCCCCCTGGATTCATATTTGGGCTCACTATAGAAGCTCGAATTCAAACTTAGTGCATTTCGGGCAAATTTCTTCAAAAATCTTCTTCTCCAGATCCAGCAGGCAGAATCTTTTGATATTTGGTATGCAACATTGCGGGGTGGATCTGATTCAAGTTTGTTCAAATCGGCCCCCTGGATTCATATTTGGGCTTAATATAGAAGCCCGAATTCGCACTTAGTGCATTTCAGGCAAATTTCTTCAAAAATCTTCTCCAGATCCAGCAGGCAGAATCTTTTGATATTTGGTATGCAACATTGCGGGGTGGATCTGATTCAAGTTTGTTCAAATCGGCCCCCTGGATTCATATTTGGGCTTAATATAGAAGCCCGAATTCGCACTTAGTGCATTTCGGGCAAATTTATTAAAAAATCTTCTCCAGATCCAGCAGGCAGAATCTTTTGATATTTGGTATGCAACATTGTGGGGTGGATCTGATTCAAGTTTGTTCAAATCGGCTTCCTAGTTTCATATTTGGGCTCACTATAGAAGCTCGAATTCGAACTTAGTGCATTTCAGGCAAATTTCTTAAAAAATCTTCTTCTCCAGATCCAGCTTCAGAATCTTTTCATATTTGGTAAGCAACATTGTGGGGTGGATCTGATTCAAGTTTGTTCAAATCGGCCCCCTGGGTTTATATTTGGGCTCCGTATAGGAGCCCAAATTTTAACTTAGTGCGTTTCAGGCATATTTCTTAAAAAATCTTCTTCTCCAGATCCAGCAGGCAGAATCTTTTGATATTTGGTATGCAACATTGTAGGGTGGATCTGATTGTGATTCATGAACGTATTTATTTGTAAAGTTGATAGAATCTTAGACAAAATTTGCAGAAAAGATCTACTATAGAAGGGGTGGTATCCAGGGTGAACCGTTTACCCAAATCTAGCAGTACTAATGCATTATTCACACAAATCTTCGTTCAAATTTTATGACCCCTCATTGGAACACACGCATTCAGCTCATTCCAACAAAGGTCATATGCCATGTTTTCGAGACAAAGGAATAAAAATTTTAGTTATTCATGAAATTTTTAGGCAACTGTTGTCTGTTATTCACATTGCTTCATGAAATTTCAGTACTTTTAGAAGTTACCTCAGTAATCAAGGGTTAATTCCCCTTAATTAAATGTCGCCTCTAAAAAACAACCACTTTGCATATCTTACCTTTTTACCAGCATAACTGCCAAAACTTGTCAGCATTCTTCGCAAAAATCGCTATTCAAATTTTAATTTTTGTCTCTTAAACATACATGTACTTATCGCTTGTAAATACCCCATTGGAATGAGCTTTTTGAGCTCATTCCAATGAGAGGTCGCACACCATGCTTTTTGAGTCAAAAAAGCAATTTTTTTAGTTATTCCAGAATTTCGTACGTAAAACACAGCTTTATGACTTCACATTAAAATGAGCTCTCTAAGCTTGTTCCAATCAACATTCACGCACTATGTCTTTCACACAAAAAATAAAATTTTCCATTTATTCAGGAATTTTGTTTGCAAGAACACTCTTACCCCCCCCCCCCCCCCCCCCCACAAACACAAACACACAAACACACACACACACACACAAACACAGACACACACATCTAAAAGTTCGTCAGCAAAAAAACAGTTACTTCAATTTTTAAATGCATTATAGGAACAACTTGCCTAATCAAATTTAAATACTTTTGCATCATTCTGTATCTAGAACAAACCATTTACCATATCTTTACGCAAAATTCTCCAGCATCATTCACAAAAAAACACCATTATTTATATATTCACATTTCTGTCTCAAAAATATACCTGATCTTCCCATACCCCTATTGGAATAAGCTGTTTGAGCTTGTTCCAATGATGATAAAAAAAAATAAAATTTGTGAAAATTTTTGTTTTCTTGCATGCAAATATATACATGTAGCACATGGAAGATATCCACAGTTGGGGAGAGATGTCCAAGGCTATCTCTTCACATTCCTTGTTTGTGCTTCATGCTAAACCAGTTTGTCTGCAGAGATAAATTTGCTTTATTAAAAATCATTGGAGATTGGCCACACACCAATGATTTTAAATAAAACTAATTTTAGGTAACAAATGTTGAACTTCAAACAAAATCTATCACTCAACCAGTTAATGTTGATGAGGCATGACATGGTGAAGGTGACCTAAAATACTTCTTAGAGTCACTTTGTCAGGTGAGCGATTAAGGCCACGTGGGGCCTCTTGTTTACTTAGAAATTGCTTATTTTGTCAACATTCTGGTAAACGGACGATAACTTTAGATCTACTTTTTTGACCACAACCAAATTTGGCATGTGACTCAATTTTTCCAAATTACAGGTCAGGTTTCAATTGGGGTTCAGTACAAATTTTGCAAGAAGTATGGACCTTTTCCGACTTAGCGCATTTTCAACTTATAGCATTTCTAGAGTAAAACAATGTCTGTTCATCCGTCT
This sequence comes from Pictodentalium vernedei, assembly GCA_031216915.1. Taxonomy (NCBI): domain Eukaryota; kingdom Metazoa; phylum Mollusca; class Scaphopoda; order Dentaliida; family Dentaliidae; genus Pictodentalium; species Pictodentalium vernedei. The sequence continues at coordinate 309,269,957 of CM062292.1, read as the reverse complement.
GTCCATTTGGTAAACATCATAGTAGGTACGATTTCTAATGTTACTTCATCATTTACTTTTGTGATAGATTTTGGCTCTGGTTCTAGTTTGTCATTTACTTTTGTCCCCCGATTTTCGCTCCGGTTATTTTTAGATCAATTTATACAAATAGCGGTTATTTGTTGGATGAAAGCAGTAATTATGCACCATTTGAAAAAAGCCTACTAGGCGTATTATGCAATGCCAGGCATAGCTCTTGTTAAAAGGTTCTTAGTCGGACAAGACAAACCAAAAAGCTCTCAATCTCCACACTTAACACTCTCTATTCCCTGTAAACATCTTGATCCAGATGAGTGTTTAAGACTTGCTTGAGTCTCTGTTCTTTTTTTAGCTCACCTGACTGAAAGTCAGTGTGAGCTATTGCCGTCACTTGGCATCCGTCGTCCACTATCCGTCAGCTTTTACAAAACAATCTTCTCAGAAACCAATGGCCCAAATTGAAACATATATGGGCCACATCATCTTGTGGGTATTCTGTTTTAGTTTTGTTCAAATGAGGTCTCCGCCCTTTTTGGGCATGGTCTTATGCCCAAATATGATGAAATTCTTTACAAATCTTCTTCTCATGAACCACAAGTGGGAATGCTCTTGATATTTGGTATGAAACTTCCTCTGGTGTTCAAGATTAAAAGTTGTTCAAAGAAAGTTGATAGGTCCATATTTGGGCTCTCCAGGGGATGGGCTCACTTTTGAGCTTCCCTGAAAATTTCTGTTTCAAGAACCAATGCAGCGATTTGAACCAAATTTTATATGTGGCATTAGTTGACCCTAAGTACTTCATTCATGTCCCCAAAATTTTTCGCGGTTTCCTGTAGGAACACCTGGTGCTAAAAATAGAAAAAAATGAAATGTCCAATATTTCCCAAACTGCACGGACTAGAGATTTTGTATTTGGTATGAAGCTTTCTTCTGAGTAGTTTAAACAATTGGACAAAAAATTGCTGGCGAATCTGTCATATGGTTCATTCAGATTACATTTTCTCCATACCCATAACCCTTACAGTTTAGGACAACTTGGTCCAGGTGAGCGTTCTGGGCTCTCTTGAGCATCTAGTTTTATCTAGCTTTCATTCGGATTGTCACAAATTTTCTTTAGGTTTTATTCTTTGAATTAGAACAGGTTTTTTTTGTTTTATATTTACAGATTTCTGCATCGCCTGTGATAAACCCAATGAAAATGTTGTCTGCCAGCACCCTTTTTATGAAGGTGGCTTGTGTTCTGATTGCAAGGTAAGAATAGACAATTGTTAGTTACGGTTGAAGGTGGAGGTTCATTTCAGTGATGACTGAGTAAGTTACTCACTTTTCTTGACAATTAATATTTGAACATTGACAACTTTACTTCAGTTATTAAAGGAAAATCACACTTACAAAAAAGCATTCTCAGTTTTACTAAAAAAATGTTTTACATATAATGTGTGTGTCATCCTATAAATTTAAAAAATCAGTTGTATAGGACAGTGGAGCTCACGTAATTGGATATTTCTTAATTGAATAAACCTGATAATTGAAAAATGTCCAAAACACAAAACTATTTACCACACATTCAGGACTAATTTGACCTTTTTAGCTCACCTGAGCGAAGCTCAAGGGGAGCTTTACTAATTGCTTTCCATCCGTCGTCCGTCCGTCGTCGTCCGGCTTAAACTTTACAAAACCAACTTCTCTGAAGAAACCACTGGCCCAATATTTTTCAAATGTTGGGTAAATGTTTATTACCTAATGTCAATTCAGATTTGTTCAAATGAAGTTGCCCCTCCTGCTGGGTAGGGCCACGCCCCCAAGGGGCACCAAAATCTTTGAAAATCTTCTCATGAACCAGTAGTAGCAGAGACTTGATATTTGGTATGCAGCTTCCTTTTGAGGTGTAGACTCAAGTTTGTTCAAGAAAAGTTTGAGGGGCAATATTTGGCGACTTTATGGGAGGGGCAAGAATTTTGGCCCCACCCCAAATTTTAGTTTTCCGAACCGAGAGGCCAATTTGAATCAAATTTTATGTGAGGGCTTATTGGGTCATAAGTACCTAATTTATGCCCCAAAACTTGTTCCTGCAGCCCCGTGGGAACCGCAGGAGCTAAAAATAGAAAAAAAATAAAACGCCCATATCTCCAAAACTGCACGGCACCGAGAATTTTTATTTGGTGTGAAGCTTCCTTAGGACCAACAGAAAGAATTGGTAAAAAAAAATTGCCATCGGTTTTATCATAGGGTACAGTTTCGGGACTTTGAAAAAGTGCTGAGTCAGCACTTTTTAACACTGTAGGCAATGGGAAAAACATTAAAAAATCTTCTTCTCCAGATCCAGCAGGCAGAATCTTTTGATATTTGGTATGCAACATTGGAGGGTGGATCTGATTCAAGTTTGTTCAAATCGGCCCCCTGGGTTCATATTTGGGCTCAGTATAGGAGCCCGATTTCGAACTTAGTGCATTTCAGGCAAATTTCTTAAAAAATCTTCTTCTCCAGATCCAGCAGGCAGAATCTTTTGATTTTTGGTATGCAACATTATGGGGTGGATCTGATTCAAGTTTGTTCAAATCGGCTCCCTGGGTTTATATTTGGGCTCAGTATAGGAGCCCAAATTTGAACTTACTGCATTTCAGGCAAATTTCTTTGAAAATCTTCTTCTCCAGATCCAGCAGGCAGAATCTTTTGATATTTGGTATGCAACATTGTGGGGTGGATCTGAATCAAGTTTGTTCAAATCGGCCCCTTGGATTTATATTTGGGCTCAGTATAGGAGCCCAAATTTGAACTTAGTGCATTTCAGGCAAATTTCTTCAAAAATCTTCTTCTCAAGATCCAGCAGGCAGAATCTTTTGATATTGGGTATGCAACATTGTGGGGTGGATCTGATTCAAGTTTGTTCAAATCGGCTCCCTGGGTTTATATTTGGGCTCAGTATAGGAGCCCAAATTTGAACTTAGTGCTTTTCAGGCAAATTTCTTAAAAAATCTTCTTCTCCAGATCCAGCAGGCAGAATCTTTTGATATTTGGTATGCAACATCGTGGGGTGGATCTGATTCTATTTTGTTCAAATCGGCTCCCTAGATTCATATTTGGGCTCACTATAGAAGCTCGAATTTGAACTTAGTGCATTTCTGGCAAATTTCTTTGAAAATCTTCTTCTCCAGATCCTGCAGGCAGAATCTTTTGATATTTGGTATGCAACATTGTAGGGTGGATCTGATTCCAGTTTGTTCAAATCGGCCACCTGGATTCATATTTGGGCTCACTATAGAAGCCCAAATTCGAACTTAGTGCATTTCTGGCAAATTTCTTTGAAAATCTTCTTCTCAAGATCCAGCAGGCAGAATCTTGTGATATTTGGTATGCAGCATCCTTAGGGGGGTAAGATTCAAGTTTGTTCAAGCCATGTCCCTAGGTCCATATTTGGGCTCACTGTGGGAGCTTGAATTGTAACTTTGTTTGAAATGAGGAATTTTCTTAAAAAAAATCTTCTTCTTCAGATCCAGCAGTCGGAATTGTTTGATATGTGGTGAGTAGCATCCTTGGGGGAAGGGGGGATTCAAGTGTGTTAAAGCCAAGTCCATGGGTCCATATTTGCGCTCCCTGTGGGAGCCCAAATTATAACTTAGTCAATATGAGGAATTTTTCTTTAAAAATCTTCTTCAGATTCAGCAGTTGGAATGTTTTGATATTTGGCATGGAGCAACCTTAGGGGGCTGAGATTCAAGTTTGTTCGAGTCAAGTCCCTTGGTTCATATTTGGGCTCACTATGGGAGCCTGAATGACAACTTAGTTCAAAATGAGGAATTTTCTTTAAAAATCTTCAGATCCAGCAGATGAATGCTTTTGATATTTTTTATGCAGCATCCTTAGGGGGGTAAGATTCAAGTTTGTTCAAGCCATGTCCCTAGGTCCATATTTAGGCTGATTGTGGGAGCTCGAATTGTAACTTGGTTCAAAATGAGGAATTTTCTTTAAAAATCTTCTTCAGATCCAGCAGTCGGAATGTTTTGATATTTGGTGTGCAGAATCCTTAGGGGTGTGAGATTCAGGTTTGTTAAAGCCAAGTCCCTGGGTTCATATATGGGCTCCCTGTGGGAGCCCGAATTATGACTTTGTTCAGTATGAGGAATATTCTTTAAAAATATTTTTTTAAATCCACTGGTAAGAATATTTGGATATTTGGTTTCAGCTTTTCTTAGGAGGAGCAGATGCAACTTGTGGAAATCAATTCTCTGGGTTGATATTTAGGCTACCATGTCAGGTGAGCGCCCTCAGGCCCGCTGGGGCCTCTTGTTATTGTTGACTTGGTCACAGCAAATACTAATTCCTATCATATTCACTATTGTTAACTTGGTCACAAGTACTAATTCCTGTCATGTTCAAGTTGTGCTACAATGTCATTGACACTTTCATTTAACATTTATACTGCTTACTTAAAACGGTTCACCTTATTTCATCATTCATGTTACATGTAGCGATATAGGCATAATACACTGCCTGGCTGTTCTGGGTACCATGTTTAAGTCTGTGAGCCATGCTATCCACCCAGTACTTAATACTATCAACCTCCCACCCTCTTCTAAACCATGTATAAAGTGTTTCTAAGCTTGGTTGGTTGTTTGGTTGTGCTTGTCTGCAGCTGGTAGAATTGGACCAAGACATATGATAATAATGATCTGACATGGACAGCAGAGTTACGAATAATTTCATGACTTCAGTCCTCTGTATTGTTGATAACCCATGAGTGGCTGAATGTGATCCAAAAATACTTCATTGAACTATTTTGTCAGGTGAGCGATTTAAGGCCCCTTGGGGCCTCTTGTTATTGTATATAGGTTACAAGGGGAACTGTTAATTGAATAAAATATCTTATCAAAAAAATAACCCAGACAGTCAGCAAATTTTGCTTGTTTTATATCTTTTTGGCCTTAGAGTATCCAATGTAGGTATTGTGTTTAATCTATTATATCTTGTTTGACAGAGCTTCATGAGCTCTGTCAAACAGGATATAATAGATTAAATACTCAGATTATCTCTGAAATGCAGGAAACTGACCAAAGCATTGCTAATTGAATTCTCTTGTTAAAAGAATAATTATAACCCCACAAAACAAAGTTTTAAGGGGAGTATATAGGAGTCAACTTGGTGGGGGTATACTGGGCGACAGACCATCTCTAGTTCTCACTGGAGAAGTGACTATATAATTAACGGGCTTCCACTGAAATACAAAATTGTTTTACATATAATATGTATTATCATCCTCAGATTTCATTTTAAAAATTCTGTGTGGTCCTTTCACAACCTGGTTGCAAAGTATCATGTATATGTGTGTCTTCAACGCACTGAAAGTGAGTTATAGTGATAATTTTTTGTCCATCATTTGTGATCTATTCATCATCTGTAAAACCCTGGAACTAATTTAAGTGAAATTTGAGGGAATTGTTATAACATTTCATTTTGATTTTAACTCGAGTCAACATGGTCCACATGGAAGGGGTTTGGGGAAAGATACCCTGAATTTGAAAAATCTTCTCACAATCTGATGGCTAGAATTTATAATAGTTGATGATTGGTATTCAAGTTCTCTTTTTGGTATACACTCAAGTTTGTTCAAGGGAAGTTTTGAGGGTCAAAATCTTAGTTCTGGGTGGGGCAAGATTTTTGGTCTCATCCAGAATTATGTTTTCAGAACTCATGGGGTCGATTTCAACCAAATTTGGTATGTTGTATTGATGTGCGATAAGTACTTGTTTTTGTTTTTTTTTTAAAAAAACTTTCACACTCCCTCGTGGGAACTCCAGGAGCTGAAAATAGAAATTTCAAATGCCTACCCTACACACGCACTTAGTGCCCATCCTTATTAATGGAATAATGACATATTATGTTTCTGGTCCAAAAAGCGGTCTCTCGGGTTCAAAGGGTTAATATAGATTGGTTTAAATATTCTTGTGTTACATTAAGGAACCGATTTTGAAAAAAACTTCTCATTCATGTCCACCCACTAACAAATTAACATGTGCATGTTCCCAAATGTTGAGTCTGCGGTAACTTTAACTGGGTTATCTGCCTCGTTAAAACCCCAGGAAATGAAGCAGTGTTTATTTCCTGTGATAAACAAGCTCTCTGTTACTGGTAAAATAGGACCTGGTAACCAGTGCATGATGTGGAAGTCCTGTAAAATGGGCAACATTGGGTATGTTAACAGATACTTGACTTTATGGCCATGTTGCAGTCACTATTAGCTGAGTATGTAGAACTTCAACCTTAAGTGCCAGTAAATAAATAAATCGCGATTGCTACATTTTGAATTGAATTGAAACTAATCAAACATGCTCATCAACAAGTGAACCTATGCACAGCTGAGAGTTTCAATCTGCGACAGTTTTAACAAAGTTATATCCCTTGAACCTGGCAACTTATTTTGAAGTGCCACTTTTAGAGGTGCATTCTGGAAAGTTCAAAATGGGGTTATTAATCATCTGCCCTGATACTTCTAGATTAAATTTGGAACAGTTTCATTTAGTATGACTCAAGTTTAGTGCCTCGATTGTGGAATATTCATTAAGACATTAGGCCTAAAAAAGTTCAAAATCTGTTTCTCAGGCTTGCCAGCATGCTCCTTTTCCTGGTTGTATGTTCTCTTTTTATGTGTACCCATACTATGTATGGTACACATAATGCCGTCATCCGGGGTGACCATCCGTCGTTCGTCCATCCTTTGTCCGTCTGTCTGTCCGGCGTCCGTATCCATTTCTTTGTCATTCGATAACTTGAAAAATATTGCTTGGATTGTCAAGTTACTTTATATTTGTGTTCAGGTTACTGATGTGCCGAGCTGTATAGTTTTTGGTGTAAGTCGGATAATTTGATCCTGAGATATTAACCCTTTATCCTTCAAATTGAAACTTGAAAAATATTGCTTGGATTGTCTAGTTACTTTGTATTTGTGTTCAGGTTACTGATTTGCTGAGCTGTATAGTTTTTGGTGTAAAGCTGATGATTTGATCACGAGATATTAACCCTTTATCCTTCAAATTGAAAATTCCTCCAATCTCTTTGGCATTCGATAGCTTGAAAAATATTTCTTGGATTGTCGAGTTACTTTATATTTGTGTTCAGGTTACTGATGTGCCGAGCTGTATAGTTTTTGGTGTAAATCTGTTATTTTGATCCTGAGATATTAGCCCTTTATCCTTCAAATTGAAAATTTCTCCAATCCCTTTGGCATTCGATAACTTGAAAAATATTGCTTGGATTATCAAGTTACTTTATATTTGTGTTCAGGTTACTGATGTGCCGACCTGTATAGTTTTTGGTGTAAATCGGATAATTTAATCCTGAGATATTAACCCTTTATCCTTCAAATTGAAAATTCCTCCAATCCCTTTGGCATTCGATATTTTGAAAAATATTGCTTGGATTGTCAAGTTACTTTATATTCGTGTTCAGGTCACTGATGTGCCGAGCTGTATAGTTTTTGGTGTAAATCGGATAATTTGATCTTGAGATATTAACCCTTTATCCTTCAAATTGAAAATTCCTCCAATCCCTTTGGCATTTGATAACTTGAAAAATATTGTTTGGATTGTCTAGTTACTTTATATTTGTGTTCAGGTTACGGATGTGCTGAGCTGTATAGTTTTTGGTGTAAATCTGATGCTTTGATCTTGAGATATTAACCCTTTATCCTTCAAATTGAAAATTCCTCCAATCCATTTGGCATTCGATAACTTGAAAAATACTACTTGGATTGTCAAGTTACTTTATATTTGTGTTCAGGTTACTGATATGCCGAGCTGTATAGGTTTTGGTGTAAATCTGTTATTTTGATCCTGAGATATTAACCCTTTATCCTTCAAATTGAAAATACCTCCAATCCCTTTGGCATTCGATAACTTGAAAAATATTGCTTGGATTGTCTAGTTACTTTATATTTGTGTTCAGGTTACGGATGTGCTGAGCTGTATAGTTTTTGGTGTAAATCTGATGCTTTGATCCCGAGATATTAACCCTTTATCCTTCAAATTGAAAATTCCAACAAATCCATTTGGCATTCGATAACTTGAAAAATACTACTTGGTTTGTCAAGTTACTTTATATTTGTGTTCAGGTTACTGATATGCCGAGCTGTATAGGTTTTGGTGTAAATCTGTTATTTTGATTCTGAGATATTAACCCTTTATCCTTCAAATTGAAAATTCCTCCAATCCCTTTGGCATTCGATAACTTGAAAAATATTGCTTGGATTGTCAAGTTACTTTATATTTCTGTTCAGGTTACTGATGTGCCGAGCTGTATAGTTTTTGGTGTAAATCTGATAATTTAATCCTGAGATATTAACCCTTTATCCTTCAAATTGAAAATTCCTCCAATCCCTTTGGCATTCGATAACTTGAAAAATAATGCTTGGATTGTCTAGTTACTTTATATTTGTGTTCAGGTTACTGATTTGCCGAGCTGTATAGTTTTTGGTGTAAATCTGATGATTTGATCCCGAGATATTAACCCTTTATCCTTCAAATTGAAAATTCCTCCAATCCCTTTGGCATTCAATAACTTGAAAAATATTGCTTGGATTGTCAAGTTACTTTATATTTGTGTTCAGGTTACTGATGTGCCGAGCTGTATAGTGTTTGGTGTAAATCTGTTATTTTGATCCTGAGATATTAACCCTTTATCCTTCAAATTGAAAATTTCTCCAATCCCTTTGGCATTCGATAACTTGAAAAATATTGCTTGGATTGTCTAGTTACTTTATATTTGTGTTCAGGTTACTGATGTGCCAAGCTGTATAGTTTTTGGTGTAAATGGGATAATTTGATCCTGAGATATTAACCCTTTATCCTTCAAATTGAAAATTCCTCCAATTCTTTTGGCATTCGATAACTTGAAAAATATTGCTTGGATTGTCAAGTTACTTTATATTTGTGTTCAGGTTACTGATGTGCCGAGCTGTATAGTTTTTGGTGTAAATCTGTGATTTTGATCCTGAGATATTAACCCTTTATCCTTCAAATTGAAAATTTCTCCAATCCCTTTGGCATTCGATAACTTGAAAAATATTGCTTGGATTGTCAAGTTACTTTATATTTGTGTTCAGGTTACTGATGTGCCAAGCTGTATAGCTTCCATCTGTCTGTCTGTCTGTCTGTCTGTCTGTCTGTCTGTCTGTCTGTCTGTCTGTCCGTCTGTCCATCCGTCCGTGCATCTTCAGTCCGTCTGCCTGGCATCCGTATCCATTTCTTTGGCATTCGATAACTTGAAAAATATTGCTTGGATTGTCAAGTTACTTTATGTTTGTGTTCAGGTTACTGATGTGCCGAGCTGTATTGTTTTTGGTGTAAATCTGTTATTTTGATCCTGAGATATTAACCCTTTATCCTTCAAATTGAAAATTTCTCCAATCCCTTTGGCATTTTATAACTTGAAAAATAATGCTTGGATTGTCAAGTTACTTTATATTTTTGTTCAGGTTACTGATGTACCGAGCTGTATAGTTTGTGGTGTAAATCTGTTATTTTAATCCTGAGATATTAACCCTTTATCCTTCAAATTGAAAATTCCTCCAATCCCTTTGGCATTTCATAACTTGAAAAATATTGCTTGGATTGTCAAGTTACTTTATAATTGTGTTCAGGTTACTGATTTGCTGAGCTGTATAGTTTTTGGTGTTAATCTGATAATTTGATCCCGAGATATTAACTCTTTATCCTTCAAATTGAAAATTCCTCCAATCCCTTTGGCATGAGATAACTCAAAAAATATCAATCCGATTGTCATGTTACTTTATATATTTATTCAGGTTACTAATGTGCTGTGCTGTATAGTTTTTTATGTAAATCTGATAATTTGATCCGGAGATATTAACCCTTTATCCATCAAATTAGACACTCCTCCAATCCATTTCTATATGTACCCATACCTTGTATGGTGTACATAATGTCGGCATCCGTGATGGCCATCTGTCATACAGCTTTCTACTAGTTGTGCGTATGGGTACACATCTGACGATTTCATCGACCTATTTTTATAACCAATGCAAACGTAAATAGTTTATGTCTGATATTTTATCTGGGTTAATAAAATTGATAAATTTATCCCTTGAGTGCAGCAAGGCTTTGCAATGCTTTAGCATTTCAAAGCCTTGTACTCAAGGGATGAACCTCCCATGCTATTCTGTAGATTATGAGGCCTAAAACATAAAACAAATCAAGAACATGAACTTTTGATGGCAAAGAAATAATTAGAAAAATAAAATATAAAATAAAAAAATGCCTGCCCACATGCAATTTTACAAAAAAAGGCCCAAGAAACAAAAGGTATACTTTATGGGGCCTTATCAGTTTTACTTTTAGCTCAACTTGACGAAGTCAAGCTGAGCTATTGCCATCACTTCTTGTCTGTCGGCATACGTACCCTGGCAACATTCTTAGAACTTAGTTTAGACCTCAATATTTCCCTTTGACACACCCTACAGGGCACATTTATGATCGGATTGCTTTGAAATCTGGCATGTTTGTTTGGGATGACCTCTAGATGGGAGTTATCAATTTTGTTCCATTTCCATCAAGCGGCAACAACCTTTGAACTTAGTTTAGTCAGGCATCAGTATTTCTCTTTGGCACACCCTGCAATGCACATTTTTTACCGGATCTCTTGAAACTTGGCATGCTGGTTTGGGGTGACCTCTAGATGGGAGCTATCGATTTTCTTCCATTTCCGTCAAAAAATTAAAATTTTATAGTAAAGTTCCTTTTCTTATTATACCTACCTTGCAATTGTTTACTACAGGCTTGCACTACAGTGTAAGACCCTAACTCGGAAAATATACTCTCTATTTTGATATTTCCCAAGTGATTTGGGAAAGAAAAGTGGTGCAAAAGTACCAAGAAAAGATAAGCCAAAACTGGGTTGAGCGCCATCAGCTCACACCCAGTAGGGGACTCTCTTCTCTTAGTACAATTCCACATCTTCCGGAATCAGTGTGCAGGCAGTCACCAATGAATCATTCTTTTGAGTCTGCCAACATAGGAGTTATGTGATCAGCGGGGAGGAAGGATTCTTACCCGAATAAGAAGATGGGAGGGCCTCCATGTAAAAAATTGCGGCAGGTATAATAAGAAAGGAAATTTACTATAAAATTTAAATTTCTTAGCAACCTACTTTAAAATTGTTTACTACAGGCTGAATAGACAATAGGATGGAGGGAATCACATAACCCAATTGCACTGGAACCATGGACAGAGGAAGAGGTCCCTGGGCCTATCAAACCATAGCATCACAAACATTAGTAAAAGACAATGAGAGATGAGGCGTATGGTTCTATGCGACGCACAGACAGAAAGGGCTGTAACAGCACAGAGCTGGAACTGACCTTGTAAGAAGCCGAATGGCTAGGGTAGACCACAACCTGAGCAGAAGAAGGAGGGCCCATAGTACAAAGGTCCTTTGCCTGCCCCTGCAACTGACGCAGATAGGTGGGGAAAGTAGCATTTCTCCAGTGGCTGCCAGCATAACATCCGACCCAAGAGGTAGACAATGCATGCACCTCGTGGGCAGAAATACAATTGGTAATACAATCACCAGTCGCTAGATGAGTGTAAGCTGCGCGAATAGCAAGACAAATCCATCTAGAAATGGATAGAGGAGAGATCTTCTGTCGACCAGGAATAAGAGACAAAAAAAAATAGGGCGTCATCCTGGACCGTCGGCACGAAACCATGGAACAGTTGCAGACCCGTCGAAGAAGCAAATCGAAGAGCAGCACGCTGCCCCTCAGGAAGGGAACGGCTTGTGTCCAGCACAGCGTCCCTGCAAACTAATTCCAAGTTAGCCATGTTACAGACATGCGTGTGAGTAAGATGCAACTCATCTGGGTGCAGATAAGCAGCAAAGCAGAGACGACTTGATCTGAGAGAAAAAACATGTCCAGCATCTCTCTCAATAAGCCCAACACGGACTCCCGAGTCGCCATAGGAATAACGACTGACTTGGGCATGGAAAGCCTGAGGGAGTTGGAGTCCTGATCCAAGGCTGTCAAAGTCTGGCAGACTGACGGATTGGTAGAATCGTAGGAATGATAATGCGCCAGAGGCAAAAAAGTGTCAACCCTGGTGAAGAAGAACGTCTTCATAGCTTTGGAACTCTGCTTAGAGTCCAAAGCTGTAAACGCTTCAATCACCTGTACCGACAGGCATGGTCGAATGCACCCAGAAGCAGGTTGCTCCACAGGCTGTAGGTGCACTACCGATGATCACAATGTTGGCTGGTTTGACAGTTTCAGATCTGGAAGGAACCCAAACACCAAGTCAGTAGCTGCCCCCATGTCAGAAGACTGTTGGTTCTCGATGTCAGGTATGTCGGACTCATCCCCTGAGTCGGAAGACACATAGCCCATCATGGGCAAACCATGGTGTAGGCTCACCAGGGGGATCAGAAAGCAGCCTGTTTCCAATACCGGGAGGTGGCGCCATGGGGCACCTGGAAACCACTCGTAGCCTCACTGAAAGCAACGAGAAGGCTCGTGGACAGAACCTGAGTGAGCAAGGAGAGGGCCTCCCTAAGCTCACTGCCCATGTCGGCCTGTTCGATGTGGGAACAAACCGACAAAGTGGATTCACTCCTGATGTTTTTAACCAGCGAAGGGTCACGATCCTCAGAAACATCCGACGCGGGTCGACGGGCTGCAGGCGAAATATCTGAATGCAGATGTGTATAGGGATATGATATACCCCGAGGATCTACAGAGCGGAGAGTCGCCGCGGACATCTGAGGGACAGAAGGTCCAGGCTGCACAAATGGCGTTGGTCTCACAAAACTGGCCATGGGACCAGAGTGTGTGGACGGAAACGCCACGGAGCTCATGGTGGTCCCACCATGAACATCTGAATCCAATAAGAAAACTGTGGTGCTAGACGGCTGAGAGACCACAGCAGAGCCCTTTCCTACTTCGCCGAGTTGAAGTCAGGGAAGGCTGAGGCTGATAACCCACATCTACACTACCAGACATCCCTGCAGACCCCTGCAGGGATAAAACTGCTGTACTCAACGGCTGAGAGGCCACAGCAGGGGGTTCGGTCGGCAGCCACTTCCGACTTCGCCGAATTGAAGTCGGGGAAGGCTGAGGCCGATACCCCATGTCTACACTACCAAACAACTCTGCAGACTCCAGCAGAGATAAAACTGCTGTGCTCAACGACGGAGAGGCCACAGCAGGGGGTTCGGTCGGCAGCCACTTCCGACTTCACCGAGTTGAAGTCAGGGAAGGCTGAGGCCGATACCCCACATCCACACTACCAGACATCGCTGCAGACCCCTGCAGGGATAAGCTGAGGCCGGCTGAAACGGTTGCTGATGACGTTGCAGACGGAACAGCAGTAGCAGCTGATACAACGGGAGCTGTTGAAACTGGTGGAAAAGGGGAGAGAGCAACTGAGCTCGGCCTCTAAAGGAGGCGTCAAAACCCTAGTGACAGCCTCAGATGTCGACTGGAGAGGGACCATAGTCCCGGAACCAGCCATCTCTTCACCAGACAACTCAAAAGCTCCTGCAGTATACACCATGGTCAAAAACTGCACATCACCCACTGAGAGGGTATAACTCTCTTCAGATGTGGTCGTGTCTGTAGGTCGTGTTTACATGAAGGCCCTCCCGTCTTCTTATTTGGGTAAGAATCCTTCCTCCCAACTGATCACATAACTCCTATGTTGGCGGACTCAAAAGAATGATTCATTGGTGACTGCCTGCGCACTAGTTCCGGAAGTCGTGGAATTGTACTAAGAGAAGAGTGTCTCCTAATGGGTGTGCACCGATGACGCTCGTTCAAGTTTTGGCTTATTGTCCCCCGACCCTTCGGGGGACTATTGTAATCAGCAGTGTCCGTCCGTCTGTCCGTGCGTGCGTGCATCCGTCCATCTGTCCGTCACACCTTTGTCCAGATGATAACTTTAGTTTGGATGATTTTACTCAAACTAAATTTGGTATGTGTCTTACTTGGGTGGAAATGCAGGTCAAGTTCGAAAATGGGCACGCTCCACTGATTTCTACTGGATTTATTCCCCTTTTTCGACTTAAAAAATACAGTTTTTGTGTTGTCCGGATGATAACTTTAGTTAGGATCATTTGATTGAAACGAAATTTAGTATTCCGCTTATTTGGGTGGAAATGCAGGTCAAGTTCGAAAATGGGCACGATCCACTGATTTTTACTGGATTTATTCTCCTTTTTCGACTTAGAAAATACGGTTTTTGTGTTGTCTGGATGATAACTTTACTTTGGATCATTTGATTGAAACGAAACTAAGTATGTGGTTTAATTGGTTGGAAATACAGGTCAAGTAAAAAAATGGCTATGCTCTGCGAACAAATTGCATCCTAACAGCTCCCTTGAATTTGCCATCTTGGTCGGGGTACTGGGGGCGTTGCCCTTGTTTTTTCTTGGTGCTTTTGCACAACTTTTTTTTCCCAAATCACTTGGTAAATATCAAAATAGAGAGTATATTTTCCGAGTTAGGTTCTTCTGCTGTAGTGCAAGCCTGTAGTAAACAATTGTAAGGTAGGTTGATAAGAAATGTTGCCGCTGGAAACGTCCTTAGAACTTAGTTAAGTCAGACCGCAATATTTCCCTTTGGCACACCCTACAGGGCACATTTATGATCGGATTGCTTTGAAACTTGGCATGCTTGTTTGGGGTGACCTCTAGATGGGAGCATTGGATTTTCTTCCATTTCCGTTAAAAAATCTCTGTGCTATCAATGACCTTTGAACTGAAAGTTTAGTCAGGTACCAATATATTCCTTTGGCATGCCCTACAGGGTACATTTATGATCAGATCAGTTTGAAACTTGGTATGCTTGTTTGGGGTAACCTCAAGATGAGAGCTATCGATTTTCTTCAATTTCTATCAAAAAATGTTGCCGCAGGCAATGACCTTCCATGAACTTACTGCAGTTATGCATCAATATTTTCCTTTGGCACACCCTGCAGACATTTTTGACCGGAACGCTTTGAAACTTCATGTATTTGTTTGAGGTGACCTCTAGTTGGGAGCTATCGATTTTCTTCTATTCCCGTCAAAAAATATTGCAGCCGGCAATGACCTTTGAACTTAGTTTAATCAGACCTCAATATTTCCTTGTGGCACACACTACAGGGAACATTTATGATTCGGATTGCATTGAAACCTGGTAGGCTTGTTTGGGGTGACCTCCAGTGGGGAGCTATCGATGTTTTTCAGTGATCTTTGAACTTTGTTAAGGCAGGCATCAATATATTCATTTGGCTCCCTCAACAGGGCACCTTTATGATCAGATAGGTTTGTAACATGCTTTGCTGGTTTGGGGTTACCTCTAGATGTGAGCTATTGATTTTCTTTTGATTTCCATCAAAAAATGATGCCGCTGGCACCAGCCTTTGATGAACCTAGTGCAGTTATGCATTAATATTTAACTTTGGCATTCCCTGCAGTGCACATTTATGATTGGATTGCTTTGAAACCTGGTGTGCCTGTTTGGGGTGACCTATACATGGGAGCTATCCTCTTCTATTTTCGTCAAAAAATGTTGCAGCTGGCAACGACCTTTGAACTTAGTTTAGTTAGACCTTAATATTTCCCTTTGACACACCCTACAGGGAACATTTATAATCAGATTGCATTGAAACCTTGTATGCTTGTTTGGGGTGACCTCTAGATAGGAGCTATTTATTTTCTTCCTTGTCCTTCAAAAAATGTTGCCATTGGCAACGACCTTTGATGAACTTAGTGCTGTTATGCATCAATATTTTCCTTTGACCTGCCCTGCAAGGCACATTTATGATCGGATCACTTTGAAACTTGGTATGTGTGTGCGGGGTGACCTCTAGATGTGGGCTATTGATTTTTAGCTCAACTTTGGCGAAGCCAAATTTGAGCTTATGCCATGGCCAATCGTCCGTCTGTCCGTCAACAATTCAATACGGCTCGGGCTAGAGGCCGTGTTTATGAACCGATTTTTATGAAACTTCTTGGGTACCTTTGTTATGACCGTGGGATGAGAACAAGTGTTTTTGGGTTCGGTCCGAAATTCAAGATGGCAGCCAGCCACCATTTTGTACCGACGATGCAGAAATCTGTTTTTTGCACAGAACTTCCATATGAAAGCGCTGATTTGAATAATTTTTTGTATGAATGTTTAGTACCATGGGATACATCACATATAATACAGGTTTTTTTCTCGTACGTAAATTATGCAAATTACACTAACTTTGATGTATTTAGTGTTACTTTCAGCACTGTCAGTGCAAATGCCAATACGGCTTGGGCTAGAGGCCGCATTTATGAACCGATCTTTACGAAACTTCTTGGGTACCTTTGGTATCACCGTGGGACGAGAACGAGTGTTTTTGGGTGCTGTCCGAAATTCAAGATGGCCGCTGGCATCCATTTTGTTCAAAATTAGAGGCAATCAGATTTTTGTGCAGAACTTTTACATGAAAGCTCTGATTTGAATAATTTTTTGTGTGAATGTTTAGTACCATGAAATACATCACATATAATACGTGTTTTTTTCTCGTGCAGAAATTATACAAATTAGATGAACTTTTATTTTTTCAGTGCTACTTACACACAATAAGTACACATGTCAATACGGCTCGGGCTAGAGGCTGTATTTATCAACCGATCTTCACGAAACGTCTTGGGTACCTCTGCTATCACCTTGGGATGAGAACGAGTGTTTCTGAGTGCAGTCCAAAATTCAAGATGGCTGCCAGTGGCCATTTTGTACCGAAATTAGGTCTAATCAGTTTTTTGTACACAACTTCTATACGGCTCAGGCTAGAGGCCGTATTTATGAACCGATCTTTACGAAACGTCTTGGGTACCTTTGTTATCACCGTGGGATGAGAACGGGTGTTTTTGGGTGTGGTTCGAAATTCAACATGGCCACCAGCAGCCATTTTGTACCAAAATTAGTGCAATCAGTTTTTTGTACAGAACTTCTGTATGAAAGTTCTGATTTGAATAATTTTTTTGTATGAATGTTTAGTAAAATGGAATACATCACATACAGTACGGGTTTTTTTTCTCGTGAAGAAACTTTGCAAATTAGATGTATTTTGATTTATCTAGTGCTACTTATACACTGTAAGTGCACATGTCAATACGGCTCGGGTTAGAGGCTGTATTTATCAACCGATCTTCATGAAACTTCTTGGGTACCTTTGTTATCACCTTGGGACGAGAACGAGTGTTTCTGAGTGCGGTCCAAAATTCAGTCAGACCCACTCTGGGACTCAAAGATTTCTTTTCTAGTTTAGCATCTGACTGTCACCCACCTTTACAATACTTTACCTATACATTTGTTACAGGCTACGGTCAGTATTTATGTAAAGGCCGTTACAATACTTTATATGTACCTTTGTTATCAGGTCATTACCTAGATGTTTGTCATTGCTGTTTCACATACTATACATGTACATGTCTTGACAAGTTGAGCTACAGTGTCATTGACACTTTCATTTTTCATTTCCATAAAAAGTTATTGTCGTTATCACCAGCCTTTGAACTTACTGCATTTATGCATTTATGCAGCAACTATTGATTTTCTTCCTTGTTCGTCAAAAAATGTTGTCGTTGGCAATGGCCTTTGATGAACTTTGTAAAAACTTTGTGCAGTTATGCATCAATATTTCCCTTTGACACACCCTGCATGGCACATTTATGATTGGATCACTTGAAAACTTGGTTCGAAAAATGTTGCCGCTGACCTTTGAGCTTAGTTTAGTCAGACCTCAATATTTCTCTTTGACACACCCTTCAAAGCACATTTATGATCGGATCACTTTGAAACTTGGTATGTGTGTTTGGGGTCACCTCTAGATGTGTTCTCTTGACTTTTTTCATTTCCATAAAACATTATTGCCATTATCACCATCCTTTGAACTTACAGCATTAAATTTTCCGTTTGCAATCTCTGCAGGGTATATTTATGAATTTCCATAAAAAAAAACAAAAAAACATTGCCACAAGCAATGAATTTCAAACTTAGTGCATTTGTGCATTAACATCTTCCTTTGGCATGGCTCAGGGGGCACATTCATTATCAGGTTGAAACTTTGTATGCTTATTCAGGGTGACAAAGATAGGAGCTATTGATTTTCTTTTCATTTCCATCAAAAACTGTTGCTGTTAGCAACAATCTTTGAATTTATTGCATTTCTGCATCAACATTCTTCTTTGACGTGGCCTACAGGGCACATTTATCTTAGGATTGTTTTTGAACTTGGTGTGCTCTGTAGACGAGACCTCTAGATAAGAGCTATTGATTAGCATTCATTTCTCTGAAAAAAAGTTGCCGTTTACAATAACCTCTGAACTTACTGCATTTGTGTATCAACATTCTTCCTTTAGCCAGCCTTGTAGTTTACATTTAAAAATATATGGATTACTCTTGACGTTGTGCACACACAGTGCTGTTATGTTTAAATTTCACCAAATAACATTGAATCCAATGATCTTCAATTTTGCCATTTCACTTATAACTTACCAAGTTCAAGCTTGTCAAGTTTACACTTTCATTACAATTTTGATTACTTTTAGGAACGTTTTATAGAGAATCTGTTTGCAGTTGGAGATGACAGTATATATGTAAGTAATTCTGTATTTAACCTTTGAATGATGTGTTCCAACTTTGACATATATTTTAGCCAAACAATAGGAGGCTAAATATGCAGAAGTGAGGAGATATTCTTGACAACAGTTAAGACATTCTTTAAGGAAAATTACAGCTGCCAATTACACTTATAATTGATAGGTTAGTCACTTGTGTCAACACTGCTTGGAATTATTATTCCATGCTGACAAAGTCAAAGATATTGAAATGTTTTTTGTCCGTCAATCCAGTACAAAGGCTCATCTGCTTAACTCCTCCTAATTAGTCCCCTAACGGCATTGCCAGAGGGGACTATAGGTTTGCACTCTGTCCATCCATCAGCCTGTCAGTCCATCAGTCTGTCAGTCACACTTGAGTTTTCCGGACTTTTTTTGGAAATGCTTCCTTGGAAATATGGAAAAGCACCAAAATATCAGTTTTCCTGACTTTTTGGGGATACACTTCAATGGAATGATTTCATTTTTGGTAAACTACTACAGAACGATGACTTACAGATCAAGTTTGAGTTTTGTGCTGATTGCATTATTCTTGTGTGAGTTATGGACCTTGGAAATATGGAAAAGCACCAAAATATCAGTTTTCCAGACTTTTTTTGGAAACGCTTCAACGGAATGATTTCATTTTTGGTAACCTACCATAGAACAATGACTTACAGATCAAGTTTCATTTGCACTCTGTCCATCCGTCAGTCTGTCAGTCAGTCACACTTTAGTTTTCCAGACTTTTTGGGGGAAATGCTTCAACCAAATGATTTCATTCTTGGTAACCTACTATAGAATGATGACTTACAGATCAAGTTTGACTTTCATGCTGATTGCATTATTCTTGTGTGAGTTATGGCCCTTGGAAATATGGAAAATTGCCAAAATATCAGTTTGCTGGACTTTTTTGGAAATGCTTCAACGGAATTCATGCTGATCACATCTAGGTTATAACATTTGTATAATTATTAATGCTCATTAGTCATGTAGGGAACATTGTGTTGCTTCAGCAATACGTGAGCTCTTGTTTCCTTGGATTTTTACAAAATTTGGGCTCAAGTATCAGTATGAAGTGTAATTGTGCATGTGAAAAAGAATTTTTCATCCTGTATTTTTTAACCCACGTGATAGAAAGTCATGGTGAGTGATAGTGAATACTCTTTGTTTGTCCATTGCCATCCAACATAAAGGTGGTGTTTGTCCCCTCGCCAAGCTACTGTTGATATTTGGTATATGAATCCTTAGTGAGGTCAGATTCAAATTTGTTCAAATCACATTCTATTGATCAGGCCTTCTGTCATTTTAACCCTTTCAGATTTTATTGCTCCCTATTCTGTGGAAATTGATAATTTGATGTTTCTATGAATTATTTGTAATAATGCCACTTTCTTATGGGAACCTGGATGTGTTTGGCAGTGCATGTTCTCTCTTAACAATTGTAACAACTGCCTCAGTCAGTGGAAAAAAAAGGTAAAGAATAAGGCTTAAAAAAGTTAAACATTTGTTTCTCAGGCTCTCCCAGAAATGAAACATTTCAGGTATTTCCCTGAATTCTGCGATTTTCAATAAAAGTTTCATCAGAAAATTTTATTTTCAATGAAGACTGGTTTTCAATCGACATTTTCTGAGTTTTGGGGTTTTAACATACTTACATCCCTGCACATACGACAAGACATGCTCTTCTCACCACCACCCTTCCGCTTGTGCCTGTGGCTCTTCATTAACTGATTTTCAGGAATTTTTGTCTCTGGGCACTTACATCTCTGGGCTCTCTCGCATGGTCCTTTTTGGCTGCCGCATGCTCTTTTTTTAGCTCACCGAAGGGAGCTTAACCTAGCACCTGCCGTCCATCGTCGTTCGTCAACTTCTCCTCACAAACTACTTGACCAAATTGAACCAAATTTTGTGTGCATGTGTGCATGTTCCTTATCATATGTCAATTCAAGTTTGTACAAATAAACTTGGCGTACCCACAGGGGGCACCAGAAGGGGCATAACTCTGATCGCACCCATATATATTTTCAAAAATTCAAAAAAGTCTTCTTCTTCAGATCCACCAGTCAGAATCTTTTCATATTTGTTTTACAACATCTCTGGGGGGAGGGGGGGGGGGGGGGGTCAGATTCAAATTTGTTCAAATCGAGTCCCTGGGTTAAGATTTGGGCTCTCTTTTGGAGCCCAAAGTTTAACTTTATACAATTTGAGGAAATTTCTTTAAAAATCTTCTTCTTCAGATCCACCAGTCAGAATCCTTTCATGTTTGGTATACAGCATCTGTAGGGGGGTCAGATTCAAGTTTGTTCAAATCCAGTCCCTAGGTTAATAATTGGGCTCCCTGTAGGAGCCCAAATTTTAACTTACTGAAATATGAGGAAATCTTCTTTTTCAGATCCACCATTCAGAATGCTTTCATATTTGGTATATGACATCTCTAGGGGGGTCATATTCTAGTTTGTTCAAATCGGGTCCCAGAGTTAGTATTTGGGCTCTCTATTGGAGCCCAAATTTTAACTTGGTGCAATTTGAGGAAATTTCTTTAAAAACTCTTCTTCTTCAGACCCACCAGTCAGAATCCTCTCATGTTTGATATACAGCATCTGTAGGAGGGTCAGATTCAAGTTTGTTCAAATTGGGTATGGGTTAATATTTGGCCTCCTATTGGAGTCCAAATTTTAACTTTGCGCAATGCGTGGAATATTCTTTAAAAATTATCTTCTTCAGATTCACCAGTCAGAATCCTCTCATACTTGGTATACATCATCTCTAGGGGTCCAGATTAAATGTAGAGAGGGTTAGGGCATTCTGGGGTGGGGTGGGAGTCAGTGAAGGGGTGTTAGAGTTATGTGGCTAGGATTAGGGGTGGGTAGGGTTAGGGCCAGTAAAGGGTAGGGTTAGCTGACCCTCCCCCAAAACTTTTCCCCCCAAAAACTTGTTTTATTATGTTGAACATGTGTTTTTGGTTAGCCACCTAACATGTCCATAAAATAGCTACATAAGTAGCCATTTGTAAGAACGTCCGTCTGTCCGTCCATCCATCAACAATTCAATACGGCTCGGGCTAGAGGTGGTATTTATGAACCGATCTTTACAAAACTTCTTGAGTACCCTTGTTATCACCGTGGGATGAGAACAAGTGTTTTTGAGTGCGGTCCGAAATTCAAGATGGCCACGAGCAGCCATTTTGTACCTTAGTGCAATCAGTCTTCTGTATGAAGGTTCTGATTTGAATAAATTTTTGTCTGAATGTTTAGTGACATGGAATACATCATACATAATACAGGTTTTTTTCTCGTGCAGAAATTCTGCAAATTAGGTAATTTTGACTTTTTCAGTGCTACTTAAATACAGTAAGTACACATGTCAATAGGGCTTGGGCTAGGGGCTGTATTTATGAACCGATCTTCACAAAACTTCTTGGGTACCTTTGTTATCACCTTGGGACGAGAACGAGTGTTTCTGGGTGTGTCCAAAATTCAAATGACTGCCAGTGACCATTTTGTACCGAAATTAGGTCCAATTAGTTTTTTGTACACAACTTCTGTACGGCTCAGGCTAGAGGCCGTATTTATGAACCTATCTTTACGAAACTTCTTGGGAACCTTTGTTATCACTGTGGGATGAGAACGAGTGTTTTTGGGTGCGGTCCAAAATTCAAGATGGCCACCAGATGCCATTTTGTACCAAAATTCGTGCAATCGGTTTTTTGTACAGAACTTCTGTATGAAAGTTCTGATTTGAATAAATTTTTGTATGAATGTTTAGTAACATGGAATACAACACATATAATATGGGTTTTTATCTTGTGCAGAAATTCTGTAAATTAGATGAACTTTGATTTATTCAATGCCTCTTATATACAGTAAGTGCACATGTCAATACGGCTCGGGCTAGAGTCTGTATTTATGAACCGATCGTCACGAAACATCTTGGGGTACCTTTGTTAACACCTTGTGACAGGAACAAGTGTTTTGGAGTGCCATTGTTATCACTGTGCTATGAGAACAAATATTTTGGGGTTCAGTCAGACCCACTCTGGGACTCAAAGATTTCTTTTCTAGTTTAGCATCTAACTGTCACCCACCTTTACAATACTTTACCTGTACATTTGTTACAGGCCATGGTCAGTGTTTATGTACAGACCTTTACAATACTTTTTTTGTACCATTGTTATCAGGTCATTACCTAGATGTGTGTCCTTGCTGTGTCACATACTATACATGTACATGTCTTACACAAGTTGAACTACAGTGTCATTGACACTTTCATTTCTCTTATTGTTTCGTGGTGTGCACTGGTGGGTATGCCCCAGGGTATGCTCCCCATCCCCCTCTTGTTGCATATGTATAGAAACAGTATCAAGGAATTTGTCCATGAATGTGGAAACTATTGTACCAAGGCAATATCAGAGTATAAGAGATTACTCTTCTCAAGAAAGCCTCATTTCGTGCCTCATAATTACATGAGGATACAGCTGTACCCTTCTCTTGGACGAAAGGGTAGATGGTTTTAAAAACTTGGCTTCAGTTGAGATTGCACAGAGATAGTGGACCATGTCAGGAATAATTGTTTCAAGGACTTAACAGGTCTTTATGTTGATCATATCACTGACCTCAAAGAGATCAATCAATGAAGCAGACGACTCAGTGAAGCAAGTTGGCTCACTCACACTGTCTTAAATCAAATTGACTGGTTATTTCAGAACAGCTTCCTCTTGAGGGGACAATTTGGTTGTCGGTAAAATCACCTGTAATAATTAAGTTAGCAACTGACGTGTCTGGCTTTTTTGATGCATGCTGTTATGGCATCCCATGTATTGGACAACTGTTGGGTGGGCAGTAGAAAACCCCCAAATAATACTGATCTACACAATTTTGTAAATACTTTTGCTCACAGACCCTCTCCTCTGTATTCATCATCTCCGGGTCGGGTATGTGTCGAAAGGAAATGCCTGACAAGGATGGCAACACCACCTCCCCTTGTTGAGTGGTCAAATTGCAGTGATACTTGGATCCTAAGTAGGACATTGGACTCGGGATCACTGCTGCACCACCATGCTTCAGTCAAAACCAAAATGTTATCTATGAGGATTCAGATTAAACAGTGTCTAGGTTTCAGACTCTGGATGTTTATGTTAAGATGGAGGATTTAAACAGTTTTGCCTATGATCTGAGTTGGTAGAGTTTGGCCCAGGGTTAATTTCGATATCACATGACAGTAATAAAATTCTACTCCAAAAGGAGAACATCGAAGTCACAATAGGAACTGAGGTTATTACGTTCAGTGTGTTTGTGACCCTCCATATGTTCACACTCATGTAATGATATGTCAGCATCACTGTTCTAAAAAATAGTTTTTAGCTGACCTGACTGAAAGTCAGGGTGAGCTATTCTGATCACTTTTTGTCCGTCGACCGTCGTGAAGGTGGTGTTTGGGTCTTTTTCTCCCAAACCACTGGCCACATTTTAATGAAATTTCACATGAGTAGTGGTTATATAGGGGCATTTGGGTTTTTCTTCAAATTGGGTTTCTGCTCCTATTGAGGAGGGGGTGGGGCCAAAATGCCTCAATTTTTTAAACAAAAATCTTCTTCTCGTGAACCAGCTATAGCAGAGACTTTATATTTGGAATACAGCTTCCTTTTGAGTAGTAGACTCAAATTTGTTCAAGAGAAGTTCGAGGGGCAATATTTGTCCTTGTGGGAGGGACAAGAGTTTTTGCCCTGCCCAAAATTTCTATTTTCCAAACTGAGAGGCCGATTTGAACCAAATTTGATCTGAAGTATTAATGAGTCATAAGTACTTGATTTATGCAAAAAAATGTTTCAAAATGCCTCGTGGGAACCACAGGAGCTAAAAATAGAAAAAATTTCTAACGCCCATATTTCCAAAACTTCACTGCTCTGAGAATTCTTATTTGGTGTGAAGCTTTCTTAGGACCAACAGAATGGAGTGGAAGAAAAAATTGCTATCGGTTTTATCATAGGGTACTTTTTCGAGACTTTGAAAAAAAATGCTGAGTCAGCATTTTTTAACACTGTGGGTAATGGGGAAAATTTTTAAGACTTCTGCTCCAAAAGCTTTCAAATTTCACATATAACGAAGATTTCGAAGATTGAAATCAATTCCCTGGGTCCTTATTTGGGCTCCATGGAAGCCCAAATGTTTAAATTAGTGCAGTATGAGGAATATTCTTTAAAAATCTTCTTCAGATACACCAATCAGAATCTTTTGATATTTGGTATGCAGCATCCTTTGTGTGTGTGTGTGTGGGGAGGGGGGGGGGGATTCATGTTTGTTCAAGCCAAGTCTCTGGGTTCATATTTCGACTGAATTATAACTTAGTTCAATATGAGGAATTTTCTTTAAAAATCTTCCTAGTTCAGATCCAGCTGGCGGAATGTTTTGATATTTGGTATACAGCATCCTTAGGGAGGTGTGATTCAAGTTTGTTCAAGCCAAGTCTCGGAGTCCATATTTGGGCGCCCTGTGGGAGACTTAATTATAACTCAGTTCAATATGAGGAACATTCTTTAAAAATCTTCTTCTTCACATCCACCAGTAAGAATCTTTTGATAATTGGTATGCAGCATCCTTAGGGGGGTGAGATTAACGATTGTTCAAGCCAAGTCTCTGGGTTCATATTTGGGCTCTCTATGGGAGCCCAAATTATAACTTTAGTTCAATATGAGGAATTTTCTTTAAAAATCTTCTTCAGATCTAGCAGATCGGAATGTTTTGATATTTGGTATACAGCATCCTTAGGGAGGTGTGATTCAAGTTTGTTCAAACCAAGTCTCTGAGTCCGTATTTGAGCTCCCTGTGGGAGACCGAATTGTAACTTAGTTCAATATGAGGAACATTCTTTAAAAATCTTCTTCTTCACATCCACCAATAAGAATCTTTTGATATTTGGTATACTATATCGTGAGGAAGGTGAGATTCAAACTTCTTAAGGCAAAGTCCCTGGGTTCATATTGGGCTCCCTATGCAGGGTTCCCGTACCTCCTTATATTCCTGGAAAGTCCTTGAATCTCAAAACACCCACCCAAGGGCCTGGAAACTCTTTGAATATTGAAGGCCATCCTGGAAACTCCTGGAAGTCGGCTATGCATGGACAGTGTGCTATTTCAAAATACTGTACATCTGATGTCCATTCTTTTACCTTTTTACCTAGTAGCAGACGACACTTGTGAAAAAATTACTGTGCATTTGAACATTTTCATTTTTTCCAAAACATAGGTTGTGACCTCTCATTGGAACAAGCGTGACACGCTCGTTCCAATGAGAGTCATAACCTATGGTTCAGAAGCAAAAAATGAAAATATAAAAAGATTGAACAGTCATTTTCATGGAAAGCACTGGCCGTTTTTAGCTCACCTGACTTTCAGTCAGGAGAGCTATAGTGATCACTCACCGTCCGTCGTCCGTCGTCCGTGAACATGGTGTTTGCGTCTTCTCCTCCCAAACCGCTGAACCAATTTAATTGATATTTGAGATAATAGTTTGTTATGACATCGCAATTCGATTTTGTTCAAATCAAGTTGCCCTGCCCGTGGGTAGGGCCACACCCAAAAAGTGTGCTGAAATCTTAAAAAATCTTCTTCTCATGAACCAGCAGTAGCAGAGATTTGATATTTAGTGTGCAGCTTCCTTTTGAGGTGTAGACTCAGATTTGTTCAAGAGAAGTTTGTGGGGCTATACTTGGCTTCGTTATGGGAGGGGCAAAATTTTTGGCCCCGCCCAAAATTTCTATTTTCCAAACCGAGAGGCTGATTTGAACCAAATTTTATGTGAGGGCTTATTGGGTCATAAGTAACTAATTTATGCTGATTTTTTTTTTCCCGTAGCCCCATGGGAACCGCAGGAGCTAAAAATAGAAAAAAATTAAAACGCCCATATCTCCAAAACTGCACGGCACCGAGAATTTTTATTTGGTGTGAAGCTTCCTTAGGACCAACAGAAAGAATTGGTAAAAAAAAATTGCCATCGGTTTTATCATAGGGTACAGTTTCGGGACATTGAAAAAGTGCTGAGTCAGCACTTTTTAACACTGTAGGCAATGGGAAAAACATTAAAAAATCTTCTTCTCCAGATCCAGCAGGCAGAATCTTTTGATATTTGGTATGCAACATTGGAGGGTGGATCTGATTCAGGTTTGTTCAAATCGGCCCCCTGGGTTCATATTTGGGCTCAGTATAGGAGCCCGATTTCGAACTTAGTGCATTTCAGGCAAATTTCTTAAAAAATCTTCTTCTCCAGATCCAGCAGGCAGAATCTTTTGATATTTGGTATGCAACATTGTGGGGTGGATCTGATTCAAGTTTGTTCAAATCGGCCCCCTGGGTTTATATTTGGGCTCAGTATAGGAGCCCAAATTTGAACTTACTGCATTTCAGGCAAATTTCTTTGAAAATCTTCTTCTCCAGATCCAGCAGGCAGAATCTTTTGATATTTGGTATGCAACATTGTGGGGTGGATCTGATTCAAGTTTGTTCAAATCGGCCCCTTGGGTTTATATTTGGGCTCTGTATAGGAGCCCAAATTTGAACTTAGTGCATTTCAGGCAAATTTCTTAGAAAATCTTCTTCTCAAGATCCAGCAGGCAGAATCTTTTGATATTGGGTATGCAACATTGTGGGGTGGATCTGATTCAAGTTTGTTCAAATCGGCCCCTTGGGTTTATATTTGGGCTCAGTATAGGAGCCAAAATTTGAACTTAGTGCATTTCAGGCAAATTTCTTAAAAAATCTTCTTCTCCAGATCCAGCAGACAGAATCTTTTGATATTTGGTATGCAACATTGTGGGGTGGATCTGATTCTATTTTGTTCAAATCGGCTCCCTAGATTCATATTTGGGCTCTCTATAGAAGCTCGAATTTGAACTTAGTGCATTTCAGGCAAATTTCTTCAAAAATCTTCTTCTCCAGATCCTGCAGGCAGAATCTTTTGATATTTGGTATGCAACATTGTGGGGTGGATCTGATTCCAGTTTGTTCAAATCGGCCACCTGGATTCATATTTGGGCTCACTATAGAAGCCCAAATTCGAACTTAGTGCATTTCAGGCAAATTTCTTTGAAAATCTTCTTCTCAAGATCCAGCAGGCAGAATCTTGTGATATTTGGTATGCAGCATCCTTAGGGGGGTGAGATTCAAGTTTGTTCAAGCCATGTCCCTAGGTCCATATTTGGGCTCAATGTGGGAGCTTGAATTGTAACTTTGTTCGAAATGAGGAATTTTCTTAAAAAATCTTCTTCTTCAGATCCAGCAGTCGGAATGGTTTGATATGTGGTGAGTAGCATCCTTGGGGGGGGGGGGGGGGGGGGGGGGGGGGATTCAAGTGTGTTAAAGCCAAGTCCATGGGTCCATATTTGGGCTCCCTGTGGGAGCCCAAATTATACCTTAGTCAATATGAGGAATTTTTCTTTAAAAATCTTCTTCAGATTCAGCAGTTGGAATGTTTTGATATTTGGCATGGAGCAACCTTAGGGGGCTGAGATTCAAGTTTGTTCGAGCCAAGTCCCTTGGTTCATATTTGGGCTCACTATGGGAGCCTGAATGACAACTTAGTTCAAAATGAGGAATTTTATTTAAAAATCTTCAGATCCAGCAGATGAATGCTTTTGATATTTTTTATGCAGCATCCTTAGGGGGGTAAGATTCAAGTTTGTTCAAGCCATGTCCCTAGGTCCATATTTGGGCTGATTGTGGGAGCTCGAATTGTAACTTGGTTCAAAATGAGGAATTTTCTTTAAAAATCTTCTTCTTCAGATCCAGCAGTCGGAATGTTTTGATATTTGGTGTGCAGAATCCTTAGGGGTGTGAGATTCAGGTTTGTTAAAGCCAAGTCCCTGGGTTCATATATGGGCTTCCTGTGGGAGCCCGAATTATGACTTAGTTCAGTATGAGGAATATTCTTTAAAAATCTTTTTTTAGATCCACTGGTCAGAATATTTGGATATTTGGTTTCAGCTTTTCTTAGGAGGAGCAGATGCAACTTGTGGAAATCAATTCTCTGGGTTGATATTTAGGCTACCATGTCAGGTGAGCGCCCTCAGGCCCCCTGGGGCCTCTTGTTTTCTGTTAGCTTAGGTAAAGGGTCAGGTTATATTTTCTGTCTCTTGGATGCAAGTGGAAAATGTTTCCTGGGAAATCCTTGATATTGTCTGTTTTTCTCCTTGAAATTCCTTGAAAAAGCACTAAAACCCTCCTTGAAACTCCTGGAATTTGCTTAGAGGTTTGGTGCAGGAACCCTGCTATGGGAGCCTGAATTATAACTTAGTTCAATATGAGGAATATTTTTTTTTTAATTTTCTCAGATCCACCGGTCAGAATGTTTTGATATTTTGATCTGGGAACACATACACCCTTCAGCTTCACCTCAGGGTGTATGAGTTTCCAAGCCGTTGTAAAAACCCATACACCCTGGAAAACACAAGAATAACTAATAATATTCAGTTTCCAGGTCACAAACTGTAAACATTTCTTTGGTCAGAACATTAGACTTGAAACCACAAAGGTTTCGATCCTGACCCTTGCCATCTGCACTGTATCCATGGGCTGACACTTAATCCCCTTGACATCGATGGTGCACTTGCCTTCAACAGCTGCTAAATCTCCTTGTGCATTGTTATTAAGTTGAAGAGTCTGACAGTTCCTCTGTGTTTCTTTCCTGCTAAAACTGTCGACACAATGTGACCCTGGCTGCTGAAAATGTAAGCTGTTTGGGATTGCTTTGGGGTGTGGAGTTTAATGTTGCTGTGGTTATGAAAAGTATTTCCGGGTCTGCACATAACTTTAGCTCTCTTGGCTGTGCGGCACCCAGATTGCATGCACAGTTTTTTTCTAGGAAGTTGATGGGTGAAATGTTAAAAGGATAAATAATAGGTTAACAGTCTTGAGATTGCTATTCTTTTAAATAATAGGTTAATAGTCTTGAGATTGCTATTCTTTTAAATAATATTTCAAGAGTAGATGAGCTGAAATTTTTTTTGTGACCAAAGGTAATGATCACTGTTATTATAGAGGGAGTTTGAGTTTCTGGGTACAGTGGAACCCTGTTTATTGAATAGCCACTTTGCCAATGACAATTATTCAATTAACAGGAGTTATCTAATTAACAGGGATTGTGCCACTTTCCTGTATTCTAGAGATAAACTTAGTTACTCTATTATATTTTGTTTGACAGAGCTCCATGAGCTCTGTCAAACAAGATATAATAGATTAAATGCCTGTAGTGGATGTACTGAGGCCAAATAGGTCTATAAACAAAGGAAAACTGAGGAGAGTCCAGGTAATTTCTCGACAGGTTACAAGAATTTTTATTCAATTAACAGGACTTTACTCAATAACCTATATAGGTCAAATTTGTACTGGAGGTATGGTAAATGATTTTGTGTTGGGAAATTATATTCAATTAACAGGGATATATAATTAAGAGATATCCAGTTAAGTGGGCTCCACTGTATTAGTTTCCTTGATCAAAAACACTCTACAAGTTACTTCAAGAAAGACATAGGATTCAAGATCTTGATCATTGTCTCTAAATATAATTTGTTTCCAAACTGGATTTTTGCTTATTTGCTTTATTTAAGCAGTGCTTATTTGTCTGCCGTAAATAAGCTTTCTTTTACTGGTAAAATAGGCCCCAGTCACCAATGCCTGGGGGTTGCAGGCCTGGCATTTTGAGAGGAGCGATTTATTCGCTCGCCTTAAAAAAATTAAGGAGGGCGAAAACTAGCCCTCCTGGCCTTAAAAAATAATGATTATCATAACAGTCTATTCCTAAAATCCACATCTTTTCAGATCTCTGCTATGTTAGTGATCTCTGTAAGACGGCCACACTACTCCTCCAAAACTTCTGGTCGTTGCCGAGGCGAGGTGTGGGTGCGGCAGTGCAGCCGTCTCACAGAGACTACCTTGTTGGCTGCACCAAATAAAATGTACAAAGCCCACTAGGCAGAATTCATCAATAGTAAAACTTCATTTTGCCACT
The DNA here is from genome assembly GCA_031216915.1 of Pictodentalium vernedei. Lineage (NCBI taxonomy): Eukaryota > Metazoa > Mollusca > Scaphopoda > Dentaliida > Dentaliidae > Pictodentalium > Pictodentalium vernedei. The sequence continues at coordinate 309,239,322 of CM062292.1, read as the reverse complement.
TTTAGCTTGAGGAGAGCTAATCGCTTGCCTAGGTCATGCAGGGGAGCGATTTTTAGCCCTCCTGCATTGTTAAGAATGCCAGGCCTGTGGTTGGAATCCTCTAAAATGGATAAAAACGATTGGCCTGACTTGACTTTATTTCAGTGTTGTGGGTAAAATTAGCCCTTGTGCAGAAATATGTGACACCAATAAATAAATAATAGGTTTTGTTCCCTTGGCAGTACTACCTGCTGACATTAAGTTTACCATGGCTGTACTACTCTCTCCCAGTGTGCAAAATTTGACGAGAACACTCGTTTTGTTCGCATGGTGGTTACATAAATTTAAATCAATGCGAACTAGACCTGGGAGGTTATTGAATTTTGGGTCGGTTTCGGTTACAACTCGGTTTTTAATAAAAGAGTCGGGTTACGGTTTCGGTTTCGTTTTTTTTATTAAACAGATTCTAAACCAAAATAACAGAAAAAAATTAAGTTGTATGAACTAAATAATGATTGAATAAACTCTCCCTGAGTGTGTAAAAACTTTGTCGAATCGTTGACACTTGGAAATAATATAAACGAACTTTAAGGACGAACTCTCGCGGTCTCTGCCGAAGTTAATTAAAAATAATTTGTAGCTAACACAATGAGTCACTAGCGCAGTCCTCGGAATTAGGAAAATATTGCGACGGCACAACATTGCCGTCGCCAAAAATTCTGCGACGGCAAATTTTTATCAGCGACGGCACTTTTGAATTGAATTGTTTGGATGACAGTATTATGACACTAAGTGAATAATAATCATTAATCAGAACAGCTGACTTCGAATGGACAAGAGATCACTGGCGGGTGGTCAGTTGGACAAGCTGTAGATCGATTAAGTGATCAATTGATTGACTGGTTGTCCTAATTTTAGGGGCTGGTTGTAACTCGCATCCATGCATTATTAGCCTATCGGTTTTGACAGTAACTGTTAGAGACAGAAATATTTGCATTGTGCATCAACCCGGGGCGAGTTGACTCTGACCCGATAAACACAACAAGAATTATTTTCCAACTCACTCTTGTTTTGTGCTCAATGCGTTTATTTTTTTATTGAACTGATTGATTGTTTTCCAATTCAGTTTGTTTGAGATTGTACAGTTTACATGTGCCACAAGTGGAGAACGCTAAAATTAAAATGGAACATGACCACGTGCTCTGTTGAGATTACATCAATGACCAACAGAACTGCCGCTTTGTCCCAGTACACCAATTTAGCATACTTTCATGAAACGAAGAGTTCGATTGGTTGTATTTATGTAAGGTGTGACGTCAAAAGGGAATTGCCCAGGAATTCCTGGGTTATTTTAAACGTGCATCACAGTCAACAAGGGGGTTCTTTCGAAAAAACACAAACAAACGAAACACCACTGGTTATGAACAGTTTTTCAACCACGTACATTTTGTACAAACTTACTTTCAAATTAATTAATATAAGATATTTCCTCAAATATTGATTTTATACACCAGTTACGACTATAAAACATGTTATGTAGGGTTGGATGATCAGTTCTGACGGACTTCAGGTGATTGGGACAAGTAAAAAAATATTATGGCTGCCAATTTGCGACGGCAAGAAAATGCTGCCGTCATGCCCCACGCTAATTCCGAGAACTGCTAGCAGAAATTTGGTTAGTAGTTGAGTTTTGATAAAGTGTTCCCATATAGGGCTCTTCTCGACCGTAATTGCCGCCATTGTTTCAGAAAAAAACACGTAAAAACGTAATTCTCGCATGACATTCCAATAACCGAGAAAGTCGGTTTTTCAGTTTATCGTCGGTCTCGGTTGTCGGTTATTTTTTCATAACCGAAACCGAGTTGTTTTTCGGTTAACCTCCCAGCTCTAATGCGAACGAATGACCCCTTAGCCAAAAGTTGCATCTTGGATGGTAAAGTCTGAGTAACTTGACTGGTAGAGTGCTAAAAAAATTTTTTCTCAACCTCAAGATTTGTTCACACATTTTTGTCTTGTAACAATTAATGGGAGAGTGCCTATAGGCACTCTCCCATAAATTATAACAATGCAGATCGAGGGAGATGAAATAATTTTATGTCCAAGATAATATGAATGACATCCACAGAATATGAAGCCTTTAACTTTAGGTACCTGCAGTTCAGAATACATCCCAAATATGGGCTTCTAGCACTCGATCAGTTAACCAGCCATTCTTGTGTCTTGATAGATTTTTAGACTTATGCCTTAAGAGGCCATATATATTTCAATTCCACTCAATATATGAATACTTGTTAATGATAAAAAGGCAGTTTCCCAAAAATTTCAAGTAGCCGAGCATTCGGTTAGCCATCTCTAAACCACGTGAATGGTCAGTCGGTTAGAGTCATTTTTGAAATTTTGCACTCTGCTCTCCTGACTTGATGGAAAGATTGATTCTGAGAAGAGTATGTTTGTGTCTGTGTGGTAAGGGACAGAAAGATCTTTGCAGTAGGTAACAGTTACCATTCAAGCTGGAGGTATATCATGAATTTGAACAAACTGTCATGAATGTTGAGTTGCAGAATGGGACAGGTTCCAATTCATGAAATACTGACAGCGAGGTTGGTAACATACTTGTACCCTGTCCTCTTTTCAATCCAAAACAAAACACACAGACTCACATGTACTCAGCTGACCAGAGGTATTCAAATGATGTCATTTGAACACCTAATCTTTTGTTCTATCAGGTACTCAAGTTGCTTGGATACTCTTAAAAGACAATGGAGCCAGTGTTTAAGCTTAGTTTCTTGGCTGTACTGCACTCAGACTTAATGCTTTGCTTCCAAGAAGATGATGTGTATGTTTGTGGTGGTTAAGCAGGAGAAGGGTTTTGTTGCAACTTCAATCCATTTACACACTGGGTGATGTAACTGTGTTGTGCCATATATATATATTTGGCTTTTTTTTAGACAGCAAGCTCCATGCTTTTTGCATTGCTTTGGTTTTTTGTTGTATACAAAACTTATTCCTTTTACAGGTTTATTGTACTCTTTGCCAGAATGGTGGTCAGTTGTTTGTTTGTGAATCGGCAACCTGCCAAAGGTAACTATTACATCTCATACCTTTTAATTTCTGTTTAAAATTTTTATATGGCCACTCATATGAGTGGGCTGTATTATGGTATGGCAGTGTCAGTCTCTCTGTCTATCTGTCCGTTAACTTTTGTTTGTCCACATGATAACTTGAAAACAGTACATCCAACAGATAACTGTTTCTTTATGGTTGATTAGTCATGACTAGAGGATGGTTCCTTTCGATAACCAGCATTCTGGCATATCCAATATGGCCACCATGGCTGCCATCTTGGTTTTTCAGGGACTTTTGATTGTCCACGCGATAATTTGAAAACTATAGATCCAACAGGTACTGCTTTTTATGGTTGATTAAGCATGACTAGAGGATGGTTCCTTTTGATAACTAGCATTCTGGCATATCCAATATGGCCACCATGGCAGCCATCTTGGATTTTCAGGGACTTTTGATTGCCCATGTGATAATCCAACAGATACTTTTTTATGGTTTATTAGTAATGACTAGAGTATGTTTCCTTACGATAACCAGCATCAGTGTCCGTCATTCCATCCATCCATCTGTCTGTCCATCCGTTAATTTTTGTTTGTCCACGCTATTCATATGGCCGCTCATATCAGCAGGCCATATTAGGTTATGGCAATATCCATCCATCCATCCATCTGTCCGTCTGTCTGTCTGTCTGTTCGTCCATTAACTTTTGTTTGTCCATGCGATAACTTGAAAACAATACATCCAACAGATACTGTTTCTTTATGGTTCAGTAGTCATGACTAGAGGATGGTTCCTTTCGATAACTAGCATTCTGGCATACCCAATATGGCCACCACGGCAGCCATCTTGGATTTTCAGGGACTTTTGATTGTTCAGGTGATAACTTAAAAACTATAGATCCAACAGATACTGCTTTTTATGGTTGATTAAGCATGATGGGTCCTTTCACTAACCAGCATTCCGACAAAGAATTCTGAAAAGATTGATCTACCCCACAAATTCACTTTGAAGCATTCTACTTAATGAAATTATGACATATCTGTTCCTATGCAGGAAAAGTGGTCTTGGGGGTTAAAACAATTGATTTCTGAGTGTGCTTGACTTCATTATGCATATTTAATTATCTTTTTTCAATTAGTATTAACAAAAGTTGTGGCCTCTGCATGTGCAAAATTAAAGTACTTGATTACTTTTGTAATGAAGAGTAGCTTTGAAAAGTTCCTAAATTTAGATATTGGTTAGTGCATTGTACTTTATATCCAAAAAGGCTTTGGTTCAACTCTTGACATGCATCATCTGCATTGTATCCTTGGTTAAAAAACCTAATCCTGATTGTCAAAGTTGGAGCATGGTAACATACACCTGCCTTCGACAGATGCTAACCCTAAATGTGTCTTGTTAGTAAGTTGGACAGTCCAACATTATTTGCAATTGCACTGTGGTTCTATACACATACATCTGCTTCTTGTACCCATACATAAGTCCAACAGGAGAAGACTGGGTGTTGAAAATGCCATTAACTGGTACACTGCCAAATTACTTTTCAATGGTCATTTGTAACAAGAGTATTTTTTCAAAGATATAACATTATTATACCCCCCCCCCCCCCCCCTGCAAACAAAGTTTGGGAGGGGGGTATATAGGAATCACCCTGTCCCACCGGCCGTCTGTCCTTCCATTCATCCTTAGCGCAACTCCTGAACCTTTTGAAGAATTTTCATTAAACTTTACACAATGGAAGAACTCCATATGAAGATGTGCATGAAGCGATATAATTCCGTTCTGACAGGTGCGGGGGGTATCACTTTGTGAGCTTGCTCACAGTACCTCTAGTTATCAAAGAGAACCTTAGTTTAGCAATATATTGCTCATAAATAATTGTTTTGTTTCAGTGTATTGGAGAGTGCCAGTTGGCACTCTCCAATAAATTGTAACAAAACAATTTTATATTAATAGTTGTCTTCTGCTGCAGAGCCAACAACAAATTAGTGTAAACAGTGTAAAGCCACTATAGTGACTTCTAGCACTCTGCCAGTTAACTCTTAACTTGCTGAGTAATTTTTAAATATTTTTCATCAAATCATCACAGTAGCCATGACTAGATTTGATGATAAACTCGTGAAAATTTGATTCTAAGAAAGCTTGGTCAAAAAATCTGCACAATTCACTGTGGAAAATTTGGTTGAATACATTCAAATTTCACTCATTTTATTAAGAGATTTCCTGTCCTGGGCAGGAATATCTGCCAGCAGCATTAAGGACTTAAACTCCCAACAAACATGAAACCAAGAACATGTACTTACAATTGTCATTGTTGTCATATGCTGTTGGATATAACTGAAGTGAAATTGAAATACAGTCTCTGAGTACTCGTTTCTATATCTGACCCTCTTTGCATAGATTTGCTGTATATTCTTGTTTATGCAGATAATAATTATAATTGACATGTTTGTAACCCACTGTGTTTGTCTTTCAGAGTGTATTGTTTGCCCTGTATTGAACTGATGATTAACAAGGATGCCATTGATCGAGTAAGACTAATTCATATAGGTTATTACCACCATCAGTGGTTTCTGAAATGCTGTATTGAAATCCAAACATTTTCGTTGGGTATATATCCAGGCCAGGCATTTTTCAGATCTCTGCTATGTTAGTGGTCTCATTGAGATGGCCACACTGCCCCTCCCACACCTACGGGCCTTCCAGAGGCCCGGAGGTGTGGGAGGGGCAGTGTAGCCATCTCATCACAGAGACTACCTTGTTAGCAGCACCAGATAAAATGTACAAAGCCCACTAGGCAGAATTCATTAATAGTAAAACCTCCATTTTGCCACTTTTAGAGTTTGTTAGCTTGAGGAGAGCTAATCGCTCGCCTAGACCATGCGAGAGGATCAATTTTTAGCCCTCTCACATTTTTAAGAATGCCAGGCCTGTATATCAATGATTCCAGAGGAGACTTGATACATGGTCCAGATCCAGGTCAAGACTTCCATCCAGTACATCATCTTGAAACACACCTGGTAATGAGCAGTTTATCTTAAAATATCCCCCACGAAAGATTACCAACTCATCATTTAGATAAAGAACTGATTTTTTTCCTGTAGAAACAAAAACACAGCGCTGTTGTTAACGAGTGATTTGACTATTCAATGAAATACAGTCACATGGATTAAAAACGGTGACATAATGTCAATGTGGAATTTCCATTGAACTTAGCCCTTTGAACCCTGGTGGTATCTCTTATGTCAGTTAAATGGAAGCAATTGGAAGAGTCCATATTCATTATTTCTGGTAGACCAATTCATATTTTTAACGTGCAGCTTCAAGGCTTGATTGATCTACCCACAAATTCACTTTGTAGCCATTCTACTTAATGAAATTATGATATATCATGTTCCTAGACAGGAAAAGTGGGCTAAGGGGTTAAAACAATTAATTTCCGAGTGTGCTTGACTTCATGATGCATATTTAATTAGTTATCTTTTTCAATTAATATTACCAAAAGTTGTGGCCTCAGCATGTGCAAAATTAAAGTATTCGATTACTTTTGTACTGAAGAGTAGCTTCGAAAGGTTCCTAAATTAAGGCCTTGCAATTTGTTGAAGCTAAAAGGTCCAGAGATCAGCCCCTAAAGTATGTCATCAGGACATACAGTAGGCCCCAAAAATATTTTACCATTGAGTTTATCAAAAACAGTCCCTGATGACACTAAAGTAGGTCCTAAAGTCCATTCTACAATGACTATTGGTGGGCCCCGACATTATTTAAAATTCAAGGTCTTTTAGTTCACATGTGCAAGGAGTGTTGCTACCCTCAGTGCAAATTTGTATTTAGTCGGGATGTTTTTAATTGTATTGGAGAAAATATATCCTTGTGAAATAATTTCACAAGCTATTGTGATTCAGAATTTCTCTCCGACCATTAAACTCATACTTTAACAGCAAAGCAGTCAAGATGATTGTTCAAAAGCATTCTGGAAGTCCAAGGTGTTTACATTTGTATTCTTTTGAAAAAATTGTTTCAAGAAATATATAGCCAAGAGTGAGTTCATGTTTACATGTATGGGAGTCTTGCTACTCAAGCTCTCTGGTAACTCGAGCTGTACTTGACATACAGAATCCATTTTTTGGCATACAAACTTACTTGAGTAAAAAACACTTCAAGTTTGATTTTGTTAGTTTGTGATCAAATCTCCTTGGGAAACCTGGGAAGTGAGGCAGTGCTTGTTTACTGTGGTATTCTAGCTCTGTTTTACTGGTAAAATAGAACCTGGTCACCAATGCCTGGGGTGGACATCCTCTAAAATGGGCAACATGGGTATAAACGATTGACTGGACTTACCTTTATTTCCATCAACTAGCCATTGTGCAAATATGTGTGACATTCAACACCAGTAAATAAATAAATATGTGTTCAAAACTTCATGCTTGTACTGAAATTAATAGTATATTTTTGCAGTTTGAATATTCACTCAAAGTAATTGAAGTTTTTTGATATACATTCCATTGGCACATGGGTAAAGTGGCATTATGATGTCACATGTAATTATGGGAAGCCTTTCTGAGTAAACATTAGTTAACGGAAATTTATTGTAGTTTTATTCAAGAAGATGAAAAAATTAATGATAATTTTTCCACAAGTCTGGTCCAGTTGTCAAATTCGTCCGAAGTAAAATGTAACTCTCATTTCCACGAAATTGTGTCAATATTATGAGTCGCATTTTAGAATGTGACTCAGTTGTTCTTGTGTCATGTTACAGCTCATTGGATAGTGAACATGAAATGCCTGCTAACAATCAGTGACCCATAATCTGTTTAACCCTTTGAACACTGGTGGTATCTTCCATGTCAGTTCAAATGCAGCAATTAGAAGGGTCCATATTCATTATTTGGGGGTAGACCAATCAGTATTTCAACGTGCAGCCTTGGGGGCTGCACATTGAAAATATTGATTGGTCATCCCCACATATTCACTTGGCAGCATACTTAGCAACAATCCACTTTAATGAAATTATGGCATACCATGTGCCTGGGCTGGAAAAGCAGCCTCTCATTTTCAAAGGGTTAATGTGTTGAGATATTCACCTTAGAAATTTTCAGAAATTTCTCAAATGCATGTTTCCTGGTCAAGTTGTGTTATGGAAAAGTTGTGACTTGCACGGATTACATAGCAGAGAGTGCTAGTTCAATAATGTTCACAAATTACACATACATGTCTGCAGGTTGTGTGTTTATGGTAACATGTTCTTCCTCAAAGAGTGAGAGATGTAACCATTTTTATTTTCAGCTCATCTGATTGAAAGTCCGTGGGAGCTATTGCCATCACTTGGCATCCGTTGTCCGTTAACTTTTGAAACTCATCTTCTTCTTCAAAACCACTGTGCCAAATTCAAACATATATGAAACAGACCATCTTTGGAGTATACCCTTTCTACTTTGTTCAAATGAAGCTGCTGCCATCTTTGGGCTGTGGTTAATGCCTCAAAAGCCTAAAAATCTTCTTTTCATGAACCACCACAGGGAGAGCCTTGACATTTGGTTTGGAACCTCCATTGGTGGTGACAATTAAAGTTTGTTCAAGGCAAGTTAGTAGGTGAATATTTGGGCTCTCTGTGAAAGTGTGTCCATTTTGGGCTTCACCCAAAATTTCTATTTCATGAACTGATGGGCTGATATGAACCAAATTTGGCATGCAGTCTAATTGTGTCATAACTACTTGATATATGCCTGAAAATTGTTTGTTACTGCCTGATGAGAATCCCAGGAACTAACAATAGAAGAACTTCAAATATCCATATTTCAAAACCTGCATGGACCAGAATATTGTTTTTAGGTTTGAAGCTTCCTAAGGACCAGTGGAATCAGATGGACCCCAAAAAATTGTTATCGATTTTGCCATGAGGTGCTGTTTGGGGATGTCCATTTTAACACTGTTGGCAATGAGAAAATGCTGAGTCATTTAGTTTAAACAGTATTTATTAAAGCATTTGTTTCAATGTATACACTTCACAATAATTGTTCAAAGAAGTAAATCGTCAATGTACATGATACAGTAGTATACAGAAAGGCAATAAATATAAGAAAACAGGTTAAACAGTTGTGAGTAGAAAAGGGATTCGACAGAAAGCTTACAGCTTATGTAAGTCGTCTCCCCAGCACATTTGAAAAATTACTCCTTCAGGTGGTATAAATCTGTGATAGAGCTCACGTATCGTTGCGTGAAGGCCCGGCTCCCTCCAATCTGAAAAGGAGGAAGACGACCCCGACCGCCAGTCAACGATACGTGAGATTGTTTAAACTTTAGATTGAATAGAGTAAGGAAAGAAAGAGCCGGAAGAAAAGATGATCAAAGAAAGAGAGGAGAAGATTCAGAAAAATAACAGAGCAAAACCTAATTTGGCCAACTTGAACACTAAATATGTTAACTTAAAACTCCATAGCGTAATAAGTACGGTATTTGATTCTTACTTTTAGTTCCTTTTATAAGAGTTTTGCATACTAGACTCAGTGGTGTTGAGGCGTGAGTGGGCCTTCTACTCAAGACATAGGTCAGTGGGTCCTATTTCACCAGTTGTACAGAACTTGATTACTGAGGTACAGAAAGAGCAATGCTTCAGGAATGGTGTTCCCACGTGGGGCAGGGTGGGGTACAGTAATTGAGCGGTAACTCAATGGAATCGCTTGCTTGATAGAATGAAGTCATGTACCGTTTCAAAGATAAGACGGTTGTCCTCATTATTCAAGAACTCGGAGCCAAACAGGAGCGTGGATGAGTCTACTGCAAAGGGAAGTAAATTAATCGTATAGTTGCAAGCGTTTGAGAACACCGGACAATGCAGGAGGAAGTGATCAGTAGTTTCACGCTCTCCACACTGACAAGAGGGGTTGGGTGATAAGTGATTGTCATATAGGTGAGAATTAAGACTACTGCAGTGCAATCGAAGCCTGCAATGATAAATTTGAACCGCTCGAGATTTCGCGTTACTGTAGAACCTTGGGGGTCTTTGGTTCCCATTGCTCAGGAAGGTCTTAAAGTTGATCAATGATGAGTTCTCGCGTACAGGTAAGGGTAGCTTATTCCATAGGTCTGTAACGCTTGGGATGAACGAGGACTGATACAATTGGGTTCGGCAAAAGGGAACGCGGTGGTTTTGACTTGATCGAAGACTAAATGATGAGTTCGTCTCGGAGACGAGTGGGGGGACTTTATTGGAAATATGTGGAGGTGACATACGGTGATACATTTTGAAAAACTGAATTAATTTATGTTTGCGGCGTCTTTCTTGAAGGGAGTCCCATCGTGTTTCAGAATACAGCAAGGACTTACTGGCACTAATTGTTGCTCCCGTAATGATTCGGGCTGCTGCAATCTGAATTTTTTCTAGTTCCGCAATATTGGATACGGAACAATTATCCCAGACAGTATCAGCATATTCCAGAAGGGGTCTAATGAAGGCAAAGTATATTTTTTCTAAGACACTTCGATCGAGATAAAATTTGTGTCTCCTCAGCATGTCTAACCGAGACCAGGCTTTAGAGCAAATGTGGTCAACGTGGTCGTTCCATGTACATGTGCTATTTAGTATGACCCCCAGATGTTTATGTTTGGAAACTTCCGATATCTGTGAACCCCCTAGATATAAGGGTGGGTGAGAGTTGGGATTGTTTTTACGTCATATAAGCAAACTCTCAGTTTTATTGGGATTGAACTCAACCAACCATGTTTTGGCCCAATGCTCAATTGTCGCCAAATCATGATTGATTATGTTTGAGGCTTGCTCTGGGTTCTCAATGATGAGATATAAGGAAGTATCATCTGCAAACAGGCGTATAGAGCTGAGTAGGTCTTTGGTTATGTCGTTAATGTATATCAAGAACAGTAAGGGCCCAAGTATCGACCCCTGAGGCACACCGGCATTGATGGGCCTCCATGAAGATGTCTCCGAGGCTATCACAACTCGCTGCGATCTATCGGCAAGATATGATTTTAAATATAGCAATAACTCCCCCGAAACCCCAATACTCTCCAGTTTGTGGATAAGACCAGCATGCCATACTTTATCAAAGGCCTTACTGACATCACAGAAAACTACCCTAACTTCTTTGCCTTCATCGAGTGCACGACAAAATTCATCATATATGTCAGTCAGTTGAAGGACGGTTGAATCTCGAGGTGTAAAACCTGACTGGAATTGACTGAGAACATTATTTTCACTTAGAAACAGCCACAGGCATTTGAAAACGCATTTTTCGAATATTTTGCCAACACAGCTGATCAATGATATCGGACGATAGCTAGTAACTGAGTTTGAGGGTTCTTTTTTAGCTCACCTGACTGAAAGTCAGGGTGAGGTTTTCTGATCACTTTTCGTCCGTCGTCCGTCGTCCGGCGTCCGTCGTCCGTTGTGAAGGTGGTGTTTGGGTCTTTTTCTTCCAAACCACTGGCCGCATGTTAATGAAATTTCATGTGAGTAGGGGTTATATAGCGGCATTTTGATTTTTGGGCAAATTAGGTTTCGGCTCATATTGAGCAGAGGGGTGGGGCAAAAATGCTCCAATTCTTAAAAAATCTTCTTCTCAAGAACCAGCAATAGCAGAGACTTGATATTTGGTATGCAGCTTCCTTTTGAGGTGTAGACTCAAGTTTGTTCAAGAGAAGTTTGTAGGTCTATACTTGGCGATGTTATGGGAGGAGCAAAAATTTTGGCCCCACCCCAAATTTCTATTTTTTAAACCGAGAGGCCAATTTGAACCAAATTTTATGTGAGGGCTTATTGGGTCATAAGTACCTAATTTATGCAGAAATTTTTTTTCCTGTAGCCCCGTGGGAACCACAGGAGCTAAAAATAGAAAAAAATTAAAACGCCTATATCTCAAAAACTGCACGGCACTGAGAATTCTTATTTGGTGTGCAGCTTCCTTGGGACCAACAGAAAGGATTGGTAAAAAAAAATTGCCATCGGTTTTATCATAGGGTACAGTTTCGGGACTTTGAAAAAGTGCTGAGTCAGCACTTTTTAACACTGTAGGCAATGGGAAAAACATTAAAAAATCTTCTTCTCCAGATCCAGCAGGCAGAATCTTTTGATATTTGGTATGCAACATTGTAGGGTGGATCTGATTCAAGTTTGTTCAAATCGGCCCCCTGGGTTCATATTTGGGCTCAGTATAGGAGCCCGATTTCGAACTTAGTGCATTTCAGGCAAATTTCTTAAAAAATCTTCTTCTCCAGATCCAGCAGGCAGAATCTTTTGATATTTGGTATGCAACATTGTGGGGTGGATCTGATTCAAGTTTGCTCAAATCGGCTCCCTGGATTCATATTTGGGCTCACTATAAAAGCCCGAATTCGATCTTAGTGCATTTCAGGCAAATTTCTTAAAAAATCTTCTTCAGATCGAGCAGGCAGAATCTTTTGATATTTGGCATGCAACATTGTGGGGTGGATCTGATTCAAGTTTGTTCAAATCGGCCACCTGGGTTTATATTTGGGCTCAGTATAGAAGCTCGAATTCGAACTTAGTGCATTTCAGGCAAATTTCTTAAAAAATCTTCTTCTCCAGATCCAGCAGGCAGAATCTTTGGATATTTGGTATGCAACATTGTGGGGTGGATCTGATTCAAGTTTGTTCAAATCGGCCCCCTGGATTCATATTTGGGCTCACTATAGAAGCCCAAATTCGAACTTAGTGCATTTCAGGCAAATTTCTTTAAAAATCTTCTTCTCCAGATCCAGCAGGCAGAATCTTATCTTTTGTTATTTGTTATGCAACATTGTGGGGTGGATCTGATTCAAGTTTGTTCAAATTGGCCCCCTGGATTCATATTTGGGCTCACTATAGAAGCCCGAATTCGAAGTTAATGCATTTCAGGCAAATTTCTTTGAAAATCTTCTTTTCAAGATCCAGCAGGCAGAATCTTTTGATATTTGGTATGCACCATGCTTAGGGGGTGAGATTCAAGTTTGTTCAAGCCAAGTCCCTTGGTCCATATCTGGGCTCACTGTGGGAGCTTGAATTGTAACTTAGTTCAAAATGAGGAATTTTCTTTAAAAATCTTCTCAAGATCCAGCAGGCAGAATCTTTTGATATTTGGTATGCACCATGCTTAGGGAGTGAGATTCAACTTTGTTCAAGCCAAGTCCCTAGGTCCATATTTGGACTCACTGTGGGAGCCCGAATTATAACTTAGTTCAATATGAGGAATCTTCTTTAAAAATCTTCTATTTTTTTTTTAGATCCACTGGTCAGAATCTTTGGATATTTGGTATAAGCTTTTCTTAGGAGGATCAGATGCAACTTGTTGAAATCAATTCTCTGGGTTGATATTTAGGCTACCATGTCAGGTGAGCGCCCTCAGGCCCCTTGGGGCCTCTTGTTTAGGATAGGGGAGACATTTGCTTTTTTCCAGAGTGAAGGGAAGTATGAGCTATTCAGAAGTATGTTAAATAAGATTGACAGTGGCTCGCATAGAGAGGATTTGCATTCTTTAAGAAGATGCAGGCTTATTTGATCGGGACCAGATGCCTTGGATACCTTTATCGACTTCATTGCAGCATATACCTCGCTGGGGTTTCTTTGCTTCTCAATGTGAACTGAATTTTTGAATGATGCATGGCTTTGGCCTTCCTAATAGCTGATATAACTTCATTCCGTTTAAGTTTATATTTATCCCAGGCGTGCGGGTGATTTGTTCGTTTGGCAGTACGATACAAGCGTTTTCTTTGTCTTATCAGAAGTCTTAGTTCATTGTGCATCCATTTCGGTTGGCCAGTCCTCGAAGTAACTATTTTGTTGGGTATATGTCTGGATGCTGTATCGAGTATTCTGTCGGTGAAATTAGAGACTATAGTATCAAGGCAAGGGTTATCAAAGACAGAGTTCCAGTCGGTGTTCGAGAGAGACTGGTTCAATACTTCGTAATTACCCTGAGAATAAATCCACATCCTTCTTTTGAAAGAGGAATGGTTAGGTTTTAAAAATTCGACTTCAATTGAGATTGGACAGTGATAGCGGATCATGTCTGGGATAATTGGTTCAAGCACCTCGCATGCTTTCACAAAGTTGATTGTGTCACTGACTGCAAAGAGATCTAGCAATGTAGCAGACGTCTCAGTGAAACAAGTTGGTTCACTCACAATCTGTTTAAGGTTAAAGTAATTAGCTAGCTCGAGAAAGCTACTCCTCGAGGGAGCCATTTGGTTGTCATTAAAATCTCCTGTGACAATTAAGTTCCTAATTGACGTGTCTCTGGCTTTTTCGATGGATGCTGCTATAGCATCCCATGTATCCGGAGGACTGTTGGGTGGACGGTAGAATACGCCTAACAATAATGACCTACACCGTCTTGTGAATATTTCGGCCCATATGCACTCCGTATTCAGAGTATCGAGGTCCGGTCTGTGTCGAAATGAAATACCGTCTTTAATGTAAATGGCAACCCCTCCTCCCCTTGACGAGCGGTTGAATCTCAGTGGTTGGTGGAACCCATGGAGTTGAACATCGGAAGTGGGATCGTCACTTTGCAGCCATGTCTCACTCAAAGCCAAAATGTCAAATGATGCGAATTCACATTGTATAATATCTAATTTAGGTTTAAGGCTTTGGATGTTAAGATGGACAATTTTTAGGGTATTCTGATCGTGATCTGAATTAAAAGAGTTTGGACCAGGGTTGGTTTCAATGTCACCGGACAATAATAAAATTATGACCAAACAGAGGGAAAACAACGTGAAAAGAAAGGCCGATGTTACTGCTTTCAATATCGACGTGGCCTTCGAGAGATTCAAGGACATGCAACGGTTTGGGATTGCTTCGGCGGAATTTACTAAGAGGGATGTAACAGATTCGCTGGATTGCTCAAAGAATAAAGCAGACATAGCAGTAAAGCTATGGTGCAGCTCAACACCACCGAGGCGCAAGACTAAGTAAATTAAGATACAAGTAGATCTATCTTTTGGCAAACAGTGCTTTAAGCCACTGGAATAGACTGTAAGGTTGAAATTGCCAATTCTGGCGCGGTATAGTTCAACTGTGCACATTGAAAATGAATTTGGTTTTGGGAACAAACTGTGTTCAAGTTAGCTTGAGAAGAAATGATGTAGTATAGAATATAAAGTGTTGAAGTATTAGACTTGAGGGTAAAAGAAACAGTAGTCAATAAAACAAACAAAACAAAAAAAAAAAAAAAAAAAAAAAAAATAAGTGTAAGTAAATATATACGAAATAACTGAGTAGTGTTTATATATAGGTATGGGTTGTAGTTCTGCTTATGCAAAGTCAAGGGTTACCCTTGACACGTAGAGGATGTTCAGTGTATCGGTTTGAGGGCAATTTGTCAGTCAGTGTATAGTAAGTATGCGTTGCGCGGGATTCATCATGGGTCAAATACCATCAACACAGAAACGTATCGCCAGGAAAGGAAGAAACAAATCCTTCATGCCACGAAAGTTGGCAGGAAGGGAGTTCTATTGTTTTGTTAGAGAGTGGTATGGAGAAGTGGGATCAACCCCTGGTGATAAATTCATCTTGCAACCGATGTTCTAAAGTGAGTAGGGATGAAAACAAAAAAAGGCTTTTGCAAGAAGAAATCGAGGGCGTCCCACCTGCAGTTGATGAGTCTGGCGCAAACCTACAATACTTTTTATTTGATTTAAAGAATGTTATCTGTTTACAGTATTTTCCTAAAACGTTTTGGAGACAAAACATGCAGCAGTATTGGCGGTGGAAAACGGAGGTTTTACATTTTGCAACTATCACACTAGATATTAGTGGGTGGAGGTTAGAAGACGGAATCTGCAATGCTAATTGCGGTAGAGAAATGGATATATAATCTCGATCGGATCACGACACAGTCGAGATTCGTTCAAAATTTTCTATCCAATTTTGCAACTATTCCGCTAGATATTGGTGGGTCGAGGCAGAGCAGGGGTAATCTTAATATTGTACCAACACATGAAGTAGGAAAAGAAAACAGAGAAAAAGAAAGAAAAAAAAGAAAAAAGAGAAAGAAAAAAAGAATGTTCGATCGGGTTATGACACAGTCGCGATATGAGGTGTCACACTTCATACGTTAATACAATAGCTTCTGCACCATTTAGTAATATGTTGAAGTGATGAAAGGTAAAAGGTAAAACGCGAAAAGATAACCCAGACCGGATCGCAACACCATCGCCACCCCGTCATATCTATCTGACAGCGATTGGAATCGGATCAATGCATGGGGTGTTGAGCGGTGGAGGAGGTTTTGATGATTAACCTTGCATAGAAATGATGGGGCGGTTGATTTATTACATTATCTGGACACACTATAAATATCCTATTAGGCTATCACAGTTCACATATATGTATCGCCATGTATTCTTTTCCGATGAAGAAGAAGCTGCAATGATACATGGTGGAATGCGGGCCGACAAACTCGCTATTGAGTAGAAAATGGAATGATAATTCCGATGGAATCGCGACAGGGGCGTCACCCGGTCGAGTATACCTGGTGGCGATTTCAATCACCAATGCATAGAAAGGATGTGGTGGTTGGATTGTTGCATTGTCTTGACATACTACAAATGTGCTATTAGGCTATCACAGCTCACATATCACCATAGATTCTTCTCAGACGAAGAAGCTGTATCGACACAATGTAGAATGTGAGACGATAAGCTCGCTATTTAAGACGTCCAAGTTCACAAATAAGTGCAATAATTATCTATTCGTTGACGAAGATGGTGGATTGATACTAGGTAGGATGCGGAAAGATAACCTCGATCGGATCACAACCCAGTCACCATCCGATCGATTTTATCTGCCTGCAGCTGCAATCACACCAGTGCATAATGAGTGGGGTAGTAGAGGGATTGGTATTATTGTCTCATCAAGCCATACTACAAATGTGAAGAATGGGACCTCACAGTTCGCATATTGATACGTTAATTCTTTTTCGACAGATGAGATGCCCCGGTGATACGAGACTGCAGACCGGGATTAAACTTCGATGGCATCGCGACAAACTCGCTATTGGGTAAAAAACGGAATAATAATTCCGATAGAGTCGTGACAAGGGCGTCATCCGGTCAAATATATCTGCTGGCGATTTCAATCACCAATGCATAGAAAGGATGGGGTGGTTGGATTATTGCATTTTATATTACACCTGTTGAAGATATAGCCCATGTGTTATAGATTATCTATAACACATACCCCTATGTCATATAGATTGGAGACTCTAGATGAGTCGACATTTTGACACGAAATCATCCCCAAAACCCTTTTAAAAATGCAGAAAAGAACAAAAATGGTCGGTATAAGATAAATACAACAATACCATGCTGAGTCATTTTCTTTCTTGTGCTCCACGAACTAAGTATTCTTCTTAGTCTAAACTAATTTGATACAAAGCATCTTGGTGGAGTTTACTCTTCTGATTTTTTTCCCCAAAAAAGTTACTTAGTTCCTTCGGGTGGGGGTTAATGCCCCATAAGCCTAAAATGTTTTAAAAATCGTCTTCTCATAAGCAATGTGCCCAGATTTCTGGTGTGAAACTTACTTTAGTGATGCAGATTAAAGTTTTTCAAAGGAACTCAATAGGTCAAAATTTGGGCTCTCTGGGGGAGCATGCCCATTTTGGGCTCAAATCAGAATTTCTATTTCCAGAACAAATGGGCTGATGATAACTGAATCATAAGTACTTGATTTATGCCCGAAATATAAGAAGTTTATAAAAATTAAAAGAAATTTGTATGGATTCACTTTCGAGATTTCACAGAACAGAGCATTGTTTTTGCCTGAGAAGCTTTTCTAGGACCAGCAGAAATAAGTGGACAAAAAGCTGCCTTTGGTTGTGACATGGAAAATCAAAAAATTGCTCTTGCTGTCCACTTACTGACACATTCATCTCTTTTGACAGACAACTTGAGCAAGGTGAGAATTTTAAGCTCGCCTCAGCCTCTATTTTGGGGGGTTTAGGGTATGAATGTCAATTTGATATTGAAAAACCTGCTTTTGAATGCTTTTCAAAGAATTATTTCTGACATCTCCATCAATTAGCTTCTTCTTTACATTGTGCGGTCAAACAGGTTGTATATTCATTGTTAATCTGTCACTCTTGTTAGCTCACCTGAGCAAAGCTCAGGTAGCTTTAGTAATTACGTTGCATCCCTCCATCTACCAGGTGTGAACTGCATTAACAACTTCTTAAAAACTAGTGCACCAAATTTGATTTGCATATTGTTTATATGGGTCGTGAGCTGAGAAAAGGGACCTTAGGGATCAAAAAATTAAATTTGAGTTAATTTCACATCTCTAATCTTCAGAAAACAACCTTTTCAACAAAGTTTATTTCAGGATCATCTGACAATTAGAAATGGGTCAAAATGGGGTCTATAGTGGGGTGTCAAAGGGCTCAACAAGTTAAATTGACCGTTTGACGTTTCAGCATACTCCCCGTGAAATGCATATGCTAAGCTATCTATCTTGAAAATTAAAACAAGAACCAATACACAAATACAGACTATTGACGTTTACAGACAGTACCAAGTTGTTTCTTTTAGACAAGCGAAGTATTAGTGCACACAGATCACCATATGAGCTTTCACTGTGGATATATTTTCATTATGTGAGAAGAGTAATCTCGAATGGAATTGAAAAAGAATTTTTTTTTAAAATTTTCATCAGTGGAGAAATATTTCACTACGCCCCTTACAGACACCACCATAAAATGTACTGAAAAGGAAATAAGGTAATTAATAAATTAAAAAACTCACGAGTCCAGTGTTTTTGACAGATTTCCAAATAAAACAGCTAACTGATGGTTTCCTTGTTTCATGTCTTGATATATTGACGTTTCAGAAAATTATGGATTAAAAAACTCAGATGGCAGCAGTAGAAACTTAATAAAACATTTTGTAGGAATTTAAAAAAGAAACAAAAAGAAAACAAACAAACAAATCAAAAAAAAAAAAACCCAGGTACACCATACCCACCACTACGACCAAGGCTTTTTTGAGGTATAGGCACAGGGTGGGGAAGGAGGTTTTTTGGGGGGCATCTCCTATCCCAATCTTTCGTTGACATTTGGTATCCAAACATAGTTCTGATAAAACAGGAATGTTCCCGCTAGCTAGTAGTATCCAAACACATATACTGAGGGAGAAATGTTTAATCAAAAAATTAATGACTGAAGATGCATGAATTTGTTCAATGAGAGATTTGTAAACTTCACATAAACAAAGCAGCAAGCAAGTCCAACCCAGTCTGTATCACGGGTGTTTTTATGACCATATCTGTTTCACACAAATGATAAAAGTTCCTTTATTCCTTTTTTTCAAAAATAATTCCAGTTAAGCTTATCTAGACATCTATGGCAGACCCCCCCCCCCCCCCCCCCCCCCATCACCACCACCCACCAGCAAGAAATTCTGGATCCTGTTGGTCTATGCCTGGACTTTGTTGTAACATAATCGACCAGTAAGGCTACACAAAGTAGATCTTCTGTTTCTCAGGCCATTATTTGTAAAATTGCATGCGGGCGAGCGGATTTTTATTTTATTTTTTATTTCAGTAATTACTTGTTTGCCATCAAAAGTTCATGTTCTTGGTTCAAGTTTTAGGCCTCATAATCTACAGAATAGCAAGGGTGGTGGTGTATTTCATCTTTTGAGTGCAAGAAGGCTTTGCAATGCTAAAGCATTACAAAGCCTTGTGGCACTCAAGGGACAAATTCATCAATTTCTTTTACTTGGGTAAAATATCAGACATAAACCATTTAATTTTGATTTTTTTAAAGTTTAAATTGGTTATAAAAAGAGAGCATGCGGCAGCCAAAAGGACCATGCGGGAGGGCCTGAGAAACAGATTTTTTTATTTTTTTAGGCCCAAGTTACTCTCGTTATCAAATCCAAGATACAACTGACATACTTTATGAAAATGGGAGACTCGACGGAGGTGAACGTTGGGAGGATAGCTTTGGGAGAGTGAAAAATAAAACATTTGTCTAAGAGTGCCAGGGAGAGAAAGAGTTGCATGGTGTGGGTAACAAGGGGTTATTTGTTCACTGGTCAGTGTGTTCAGTTCAGAGATGCAGGAGACCGGCGCAGGGCGGACAAAGAATCTTGTGAGTGGAGGATTCAGGGGAAGGAGGGCGCCAAATTTTGTTTTTGGTCATGATGCGAAGGATCATCCCGTTCATCCGAGCGAGTTGCGACAGGGTCCGGGTCTGGGGGGGGGGGGGGGAGGGGGATGAGATGGCTCTCTATGTAAAATAGAAGGACAGTTTCACCTCCAGTGGTTTTCTTTGCACATGTAAAATAGAAGGGCAGTTTCACCTCCAGTGGTTTTCTTTGCACGTGTCCACAATGCTTTTCAGCCAAAATATCCCCTTAACCAATTTATAACAGCTGAAAGGCGACTGCAAAAAGGCTACAGTTGCATGAATATTGTACAATATTATTATCCGCACACATGAGGATTCACTACCGGTTGCAGTGGACAACCATGTGTTATGAGATATAAAACCGTGTCCCTACAGGTCTCGATCTTTAGAGAAGAATAAATTAATTTTCGTCATAAAAAATGGTGGATGGGGGGGGGGGGGGGGGGGGGGCCTCAATGTATGTTAGACTAGTTTTCAAAGTTCTCCTGCCCTACTTCAATTTGCTCAGTGAGTGAATCCCCGTATATACCATAATTCCACAAATTGGGCGAACGATCATCTCTTGCCTATTGTTCTTAAAAGAAATTTAAGGTCACTGTTTTTCCGTTCGGCCTCTAGACTAGAGCTTCGCGATTTCTGCTCAGTTAACATTAATTTTGTAATTCTCTTGAAACTAGGATCTACCTATAAAAGGATCAAAAATAGCTTCCTTTGGCTATGGCACAGAGGGTAGATATGCAGGCTGCAAGCTGAGGGGTTCTCGGTTTGAATTCCACCTGCGGCAACTGAATTGTGTCCTTTGGCAAGACACTTAATCCCAATTGCCCACGTGGAGGCATGGTGGCATTGTGTACTGAGGTGTACAGCACGTCGAGAATGCACTTGTCTTCAATCAATGTGTAACCGAACATTCTCATCAAATTTTGCACTCTGTATATAGGCCCTACCTGGCTATGAGTCAGGTGTTGCTGTGTAGAATTCAACCTTTTGCAGGAGTTCATTCCTAATCAAGCTAGTGTAATAATGGGTTAAGCCCTACAAGTTTGGAGCAAAATATAGAAGCAAGGAAAGTTTTAAACTGAATGCACATGAACAGTTTGGAGGTGGGGGGTTGGGGGAGGGGACGGGTGTCGTGGGAGGGGGGCTGTTTTTGGGTTAGGCTAAGGTTGAGCAATTGATTTTTTAATAGGCGCACAACAGTTAGCATGATTGCAAAACTGATGGAATGTAATGTAAGATATTAACCACTCAAACCTTCTATTATTGTTTTCTTACATAGTAGGGCTAATACTAACTTTAGACATTACTGCGCAGAAAATTTCAGACATTTAAAATAAATGTTGCCAGAGAAGCAAGTTCTATTAATAAGACTAATGCTAAAGATAATTGCAACCTTTTGAGGTTATCTCAAAAATTATTCTAGCCCATACTGTAATCTGATGTTCTGAAAATATTATTGGATCCAACAGCACGGCTATCCAAAGTAATTGGCAATCAACAGAAAATCAGACAACAGTGAAAAAAAGATTTAGGCTATCACTTTGAGTTTCCAGTTAAACTCTTCTGGAATATGGAAGTGTAGGTCCACTGTTATCAGTAGTACTATCACCTCAGATCTATATTTGGTTGAAATCACTTTGTGATTATGTGAAATAATATAAAGCAAGACAAGTATTTCGTGAAACCAACACGTTTTGAAGAATCACATGTGTCTTTACTTTTTAACCCCCCTCCGAAAAAGATAAAATGTGAAAAAATCAATCTACAGTGAAAACTTAAGTCGAAAAAAAGTTGAAATATCTGTACGCTGTTGTCTCTACAGAATACTCTGAGTTAATGTCGTCTTCAGTAAGTTCACAATATTAGGCTATCTTCTCTGTTCTTGTGAGGGTGGGTTGTAATTTTATACTAATTTATAGAGGAAGCCAATATAACTCAGGTTATTAACACTGTTGTCTTATTTCCGAGTTCCTAATCACCAATCATTCGAAAAAAACCTATTTAAGTGTAAATAAATAACTAACGAAACCAAAAACTGTTTCTTGTATTTGTAAAGTTTTACATGAAAGTTATTTCCACTTTATAATTTTATTGACATTAAATTTATAGAAAACCCCCCACTAATCAATTTAAAAAGTAGAAGTGGGCCTACGTTAGTCGCATCATGAATTCACAAGTTAATAGGCCTACAGATATCAAAGTGTTCTCCGGGTGACTCGGCAATTCTGTCACCCTGTAAAGGATTTTTGCTGCCTGCACAGGCAAAGAGTAGCAAATTCTAAATATCGTTGGTGTTAGAAAATCCATTGAACTTGACAGAGTCTGTACCATATACGATACTCGATACTGACAACACGTACATGTAGGCTAGTGCAGTGTAGATCTTAACCAGTCATTATACTTATACTATAGGAGATCGTAATTTCATCAAATAAGTTGAAAAAAATAACGTTAACGATCGACTCGTGACATTGACAGGTATATAAAATCACCGAATATCCATTCCTGGTTCTCGGATAGCCTTAAATAATTTATTGACTTCACAGTCCTGCACAGATGAAAAGGAAACAAAACGGTTTTCGAAACATATGTTCACTGCAACTTTCATTTCAATGTCAGGCAACGACTTATAAATAGAAACACATACTCGTTCATGTAAACAATTCAGTGTGTGAAATGTCATAAACAAGAGCAAGGCAGCAGAGCGGAAAAAAAATATTTGTTTCTCCTCTTCTGGCAGATCTTCAAAAAACCAGTTGTGAAGCCATAAAATTACATTATCTGTGTCAGAATATTTTTAGAGTATGTTCATTTCACCCCAAAATGATGTGCACAACGCAGTTTATTACTTTAATTTTACAGTTTAATAGGAGAGCAGATAAAGCCAAAGCAAACAACCAAAAAATTTGAAAAGCCTAGAGATGTTTGCTACTCTGTAAACAACAGTTACTGAATTTCAAGAACAAATCTGTGTTCGCCCACTTTGACGATTTCACTTCCAAACAATAGCCCAATTCATGAGAATGTTTGGGTTTTGAGACGTGTGATTCTTTCTTTAACGTAAAATTTCAAGTTTGTAACAATAATCTGAGATAATTTATTTAAATTACTGTCATTCAGGAATTTCTGACCTGTAGTGAAAATAAAATGAAAAAAAAAAACATGAGTGCTTGTAATCTAAAATTTTCTTGATCACGCCCATAATTTTCATGTTCTTTTTTGACGTTTTTCTTTGATTTCATTGGATATCCTGTAAGGTCCCTTTTCTCAGAACACGGCCCATAACTCTGTTTGCACCCAGAAATTCATTTGATATTTGGTATACAATATCCTTGGGTGGGGAGAGGGTGTCAGATTCAAAATTGTTCAGTTAAAGTCTCTGGATTCATATTTGGACCCTGTTTTGGAGCCCAAATTTTAACTTAGTGCAGCATGAGGAATGTTCTTCAAAAATCTTCTTCAGATCCACCATTCAATCCAAATCCTTTGATATTTGATATCCAGGATACTGGGGGGAGGGGGGGTGGGTTCATCAGATTCAAGTTGGTTCAAATTAAATCCATGGGTTGAATTTCAACTTGGTATAATAAGAGGAATAATCTTTAAAATCTTCTTCAAAACCACCAATCAGAATCTTTTCATATTTCTATATGGATCATCCTCAAATGGAGTCAGATTCAAATTTGTTCAAATCAAGTCACTAGGTTCATATTTGGGCTCTCTATTTTCACATAATGCAATATTAAGAAAATCTCCTCTAGATTCTTCTGTTAAAATCTGTTGATCTTTGGTATACAGCATCATTTGGGGGTCAGATTCCAGTTTCTCCATTGCCTTTGTAATGGGAGGGGAAACTTTTTGGCCCTGCGAAAATTTCTATTTTCTGAACCAATGGTCTGATTTGAACCAAATTTGATATGTGATATTACTGAGTCATAAGTACTTGATTCATGCAAAAAAAAAAAAAATTTCTGTGTTCCCATGAGAATCCCAGGAACAAAAAATATAAATACTTCCAAACGCCCATATTTCCCAAACCACACAGAACAGAGGACTGTTAGTTGGTATGCTGCATCCTTAGGCCCAGTAGAATGGAAAGGTAAAAAAAATTGCCATTGGTTGTGTCGGGGGGTTCTGTGATGGGGGAGGGCATCAAAAAAATGCTGAGTCCGCATATTTGCAAAAAAATTTTTAAAAATTTTCTCGAGAACCACTGATCAAAATCTTTGATCTTTGGTATACAGCATCCATAGGGGCTCAGATAAAGTTTGTTAAAAATTAAACCCCTTGGTTCATATTTGGGCTCCATCCAGAAGCCGAATTTTAACTTATAGCAATATGGGGATTATCTTTGAAAATCTTCTTCAGGACCACCAGTCAGAATCTTTTTTAAAGTTTGGTATACATCATTGTTGTGAGGGTCAGATTCAAGATTGTTGAAATCAAGTCCCTCAGTTAATGTCCATTATGAGGAATAATCTTTAAAACTCTTCTCCAGAAACGCCAGTCATAATCTTTTAATATATGTCAAACAGAATCCTTACAGGTGTTGGATTCAATTTGTTCAACTCAAGTCTGTCGTTTAATAATTGGGCTCTCTTATGGAACCCAAATTTTAATTTTGTGCAATATGAGGAATAATCTTTAAAAATCTTCTTCTTGATATCCACCGGTCAGAATCTTTTGATATTTGGTATACAGCATTCTTGGGGAGGTCACTTCTAAATTTGTTCAAATCCAGTCTCTGGGTTACTATTTGGACTCCCAATTGGATCTCAAATTTTAACTTAGTCCAATATGAGGAATAATCTTTAAAATCTGCTTCTTGCGAAAAAAAAAATCTGGGAATTATTTCTGGGGTAGCATTCCAGTACTAGAAAAAAATCATCTGGCATGGACAACAGAGTTATAAATAATTAAATTACTTCCATTCCTCTGAAGTGTTAACTAGGCATAGATGCTAATTAAATCGTTCTTTAAACAAGTTTGGTCAGGTGAGTGCCCAGGCCCCATGAGGCCTCTTGTTGGTACCTGTTCTCGTCCAAACTGACAGATCTGGAGGCTGGAGAAAAATAAGACTTGATTATTTCTGTGAGCTAATGACCCTAAGAAATATTACTGAGACACTCTTCCAGAGATTCCTAAGGATCAGTGTCAAGTGCAGATTATACGTGCATGCAGATTATATGTTGGTATACAACATCTCTATGGGGGCCAGATTCAAGTTTGTTCAAATTGGGTCCCTGAGTTCAAATTTGAGCTCTCTATTGGAGCCCAAATTTTACCTTAGTGCAATATGAGGAATGTTCTTTCAAAATCTTCTTCTTCAGATCCACCAATCCACCAATCAGAATCTTTTCATATTTGGTATGCAATATCCCTAGGAGGGTTAGATTCAAGTTTGTTCAAATCGGGTCCCTGAGTTAATATCTGGGCTCTCGATTGGAGCCCGAATTTTAACTTAGTGCATATGAGGAAATTTCTTTTAAAAATCTCCTTCAGATCCACCAGCAGAATCGTTTCATATTTGGTATACAACATCTCTAGGGGGGTCAGATTCGAGTTTATTCCAATCAGGTCCCTGGGTTAATATTTGGACTCCCTACTGGAGCCTAAAGTTTAACTTAGTGCAATATGAGGAATGCTCTTTAAAAATCTTCTTCAGATCCACCAGTCAGAATCGTTTCATATTTGGTATACACCATTTCTAGGGGGGACAGATTCAGATCCCTGGGTTAATATTTGGGCTCTCTTTTTGGAGCCCATATTTTTAACTTAGTGCAATATGAGGAAATTTCTTTTGAAAATCTTCTTCAGATCCATCAATCAGAATCCTTTCATATTTGCAATACAACATCTCTAGGGGGTCAGATTCAGGTTTGTTCAAAAAGGGTCCCTGAGTTCAAATTTGAGCTGTCTATTGGAGCCCAAAGTTTAACTTCGTGCAATATGCGGAATGTTCTTTAAAAATCTTCTTCTTCACATCCACCAGTTGAAATCTTTTGGTATTTGATATACAACATCTCAAGTTTATTCAAATTGAGTTCCTGGGTTAATATTTGGGCTCCCTATTGGAGCCCAAAGTTTAACTTGGTGCCATATGAGAAAATTTCTTTAAATATTTTCTTCAGATCCACCAGTCAAAATCCTTTGATATTTGGTATACAACGTCTCTTGGGGCTCAGGTTTAGGCTGCTTATGAAACACCATATTTTAACTTGGTGCAATATGAGAAAAGCTTCTGAAAAGCTTCTTTTCCTGTTTGATCTGTCAAAATCCTTGGGATATTTTGTATACAACACCTGGGCACCATTAGAGGTCAGAATTCTGTCTAATCAGTTTCTTCAGGTGAACCAGTTGGAATCTTTCGATATTTTGGTATACAACATCTTTAAGAGAGGTGGGGAGCAGATTCAAGTTTTTTTTAGCTCACCTGACTGAAAGTCATTGTGAGCTTTTGCCATCACTTGGCATCCGTCGTTCGTTAACTTTCGCAACTCGGTCTTCTCCTTCAAAACCACTAGCCCAAACCCCAAAAAATTTGACATACAGTATATTGGAGGTATCCTCTTTCCAGTTTGTTAAAATGAACTCAGTGCCCCCACTAGGGTGGGAGTGATGCCCCAAAAGCATCAATTTCTCCTGAAATCTTCTAATTATGAACCACCAGTCAGAATGCTGTGATATTTAGTATGTAAGCTCCTTTGGTACTCAAGATTCAAGTTTGTTCAAAGAAATTTTCTCTGTCAATATTTGGGCTTGCTGCGGGAGGATCCCTATTTTGTGCCCTGCCCAAAATTTCTATTTTCCGAACTGAGAGGCCGATTTGAACCAAATTTGCTACGAGGTATTATTGGGTCCTAAGTACTTGGATTCATGGCAAAAAAAATTTTTCCGCTGCCCCGTGGGAACCTCAGGAGCTAAAAATAGAAAAAAATTCAAATGCCCATATCTCCAAAACTGCACGGCACTGAAACTTTTTATTTGGTGTGAAGCTTCTTTATGACCAATAGAAAGGAATGGTGAAAAAAAATAGCTATCGGTTTTGTCCTAAGGTACAGTTTCGGGACTTCGAAAAAATGCTGAGGCAGCATTATTTAACACTGAAGATAATGGGAAATATTTGGGCACTCTACAGGAGCCCAAATGTTCAAATTAGTGCAATATGAGAGATATTCTTTAAAAATCTTTTTCTCTAGATCCAACAGTCAGAATCTTTTGATATTTGGTGTACAGCATCCTTAGGGAAGGGAGATTCAGGTTTGTTCAAGCCAAGTCCCTGGGTTCATATATCCCTATGGGAGACCAAATTGTAACTTTGTTCAATATGAGGAATATTCTTTAAAAATCTGCAGATCCAGGAGTCAGATTCTTTCGATATTTGGCGTACAACAGATTGAAGGCTGTTCAAATCAGGTCCCTGGGTTAATATGTGGACTTTTTATTGAAGCCCAAAGTTTAACTTTGTCAAATATGAGAAACTTTCTTGAAAATTCTTCTTCTCCAGATCCACCAGTGAGAATCCTTTCATATTTGCTATGTAACATCTCTAGAGGTGTCAAATTCAAGTTTGTTCAAATCGATTTGCTTGTTTTTACTTGTTTTTAGCTCACCTGACTGAAAGTCAGGGTGAGCTATTCTGATCACTTTTCGTCCGTCGTGAAGTTGGTGTTTGGGCCTTTTTCTCCCAAACCACTGGCCGCATATTAATGAAATTTCATGTGAGTAGGGGTTATATAAGGGCTTTTTGTCAAATTAGGTTTTGGCTCATATTGAGCAGAGGGATGGGGAAAAAATGCTCCAATTCTTAAAAAATCTTCTTCTCAAGAACCAGCAATAAATAGCAGAGACTTGATATTTGGTATGCAGCTTCCTTTTGAGGTGTAGACTCAAGTTTGTTCAAAAGAAGTTCGAGGGGCTATATTTGACGATGTTAAAGGAGGGAAGGAGGGGCAAAAATTTTGGCCCCGCCCCAAATTTCTATTTTCCAAATGGCGAGGCCGATTTTAACCAAATTTTACGTGAGTGCTTATTGGGTCATAAATACCTAATTTATGCATAAATGTTTTTTCCCATAGCCCTGTGGGAACCACAGGAGCTAAAAATAGAAAAAAATTAAAACGCCAATATCTCCAAAACTACACGACACTGAGAATTCTTATTTGTTGTGAAGCTTCCTTAGGACCAACAGAATGGAATGGTCAAAACAAATTGCCATCGGTTTTATCTTGGGGTACTTTTTAGGGACTTTGAAAAAGTGCTGAGTCAGCATTTTTAGCTCACCAGACTTTCAGTCAGGAGAGCTATAATGATCACTCACCATCCGTCGTCGTCTGTGAACATGGTGTTTACGTCTTCTCCTCCCAAACCGCTGAACGAATTTAATTGATATTCGAGATAATAGTTTGTTATGACATCGCAATTTGATTTTGTTCAAATCAAGTTGCCTTGCCCGTGGGTAGGGCCACACCCAAAAAGTGTGCTGAAATCTTAAAAAATCTTCTTCTCATGAACCAGCAGTAGCAGAGACTTGATATTTGGTGTGCAGCTTCCTTTTGAGGTGTAGACTCGGATTTGTTCAAGAGAAGTTTGTGGGGCTATACTTGGCGTCGTTATGGGAGTGGCAAAATTTTTGGCCCCGCCCAAAATTTATATTTTCCAAACAGAGAGGCTGATTTGAACCAAATTTTATGAGAGGGCTT
Organism: Pictodentalium vernedei; assembly: GCA_031216915.1. Lineage (NCBI taxonomy): Eukaryota > Metazoa > Mollusca > Scaphopoda > Dentaliida > Dentaliidae > Pictodentalium > Pictodentalium vernedei. Next base: position 309,210,434 of record CM062292.1, on the reverse strand, counting down.
ATTGGGTCATAAGTACCTAATTTATGCTGATTTTTTTTTCCTGTAGCCCCATGGGAGCTGCAGGAGCTAAAAATAGAAAAAATTAAAACACCCATATCTCCAAAACTGCACAGCACCGAGAATTTTTATTTGGTGTGAAGCTTCCTTAGGACCAACAGAAAGAATTGGTAAAAAAAAAAATTGCCATCGGTTTTATCACAGGGTATAAACCGTATAAACCGTTAGCCGGAAGTGGAGATAAGCGAGGGGAGAGATTTCTATTTTTATCTCAAAGTTTCAGTCGCAGCGTATCCAAGATCACCGAAAACAAGATTTTTTTAATAAAAGGAATGACCGAAGAATGCAAAATCAGTAAGTATGTCATATAAAACAATATTTAACAATGAAACGACACAACTTAATGGAAAAATCGACTCTTGTAGTATGAAAAAAACATCTTCTGATCATCTCGGAAAATGAATTTCTCGGGCAAATTTCTCCTTCAAATATAGTTTTTCACATGTTCGCACAAATGTAACATGTTAAAATCATAGATCGACAGATTCGGCGTTCAAATCCACACCAGAAACTATCAACCACAACAACGAAGGAGGTTCGGTGCTACTAAAACTGTTCAAAATATAATGTCACTTTATCGATTTTTTTATACGCCCAGTTGTATATGCTCGTAACTTCAGTTGATGAGTCGTATACATTTTTTATGCTTGTCAGGTGATCCTTTCGATGTGAGAATCTGGTAAATTTGGAGCCTGTAAGTTCCGAAAGCAAGATAGGCCTATACGCGCACATGCCGGGTTGAATGCAACATTGCATTGCGTTGAAAAAGCGAACCACAGGTTACCTTTTTCAACGCAGAGAAATAGCCTATTTTACTGCATTACAGAATCTAACGATAGGCGGTGAACTATATGAAGATGAGACTGGTTTTATGGCATAGCGTAACAATGTCAGATCAAGTTGGACCGCATTACTTACTGTAAGTTGACTCTTTCAGACACAATTTGTTCCAAAACACGTTTTGGGGGTGAAATAATTTTTTGGGGGCAGTCAGGATTTTTTCGGGCACTCAGGATTCTTTCGGATGAAATGGACCTCAGTTCCACATCCTCCCCCACCCCACCCAGAAAATAAAAATTCCCGTACGCATATGGTAGTATAGATAGCACGTAATTATAATTTTATGAATTTTTAGGCTGGCTCAAGTCAGGGGGGGGGGGGGGGGGGGTGGAAAAAAATTTGCAAAACACAGATGCCGGGGTGGGTGGGTGGTCAAGGAGAACAAAAAAAAAATTCCGATGCTTGCAAATTTTTTCCTCAGACACTTTTGGGCAAAATTGTATACCACAATCAGTGAAGTATCATTCAAGAACCAATAAAAAGACACTCAAGTTATCAGGGGATACCTTTTAAAAACTGTTATTGCGGCTGAGCTATGATTCGGCTTATAGTGATACAATGTATGACATATTGAATAATGCAAGTTAAAATGCATCACTAATTGCAATTATCAAACACTGCACTCTAAGGATAAGTTTTCTTGAGGGTGTTCTGTTTGATTAAATTTCTAATATGTTCATCCTGGTGAGATCGGCTGGCTTAGATGAGGAGCAAAGGCAATTATGTGAAGACAGGAACAGTTACAGATTTCAGCTGCAGGAACAATTCTGTACAACGATGTATCCATACCTATTACGAAAACACCAATGACTTACTGCCATTGTAGGAAGTATGTAACACAAAAACTACTAAACACTGAACCTGATTGAACTGCTAATTTATTTCAAACACATCTGAGAACACAGGTGTCAACAAAATCATGTACCAGACCTTCTAGGGCTGGACTTAAAATAAGTAATAAATCCCCTCCCCAACCCAGCCATGTCCCACCCAAACCTTCGTCAAAAAAAATAAACAAATACATAAATGACTAAACTCATTGCTTTTTGCATACACATACCGTGGAACCTTTCTGAAGAGACCAACATTTTTGCCAGACAAAAGGGGTCTTTCAGACAGGTGGTCTGTCAAGACCACCTGTCTTGAAAGACCACTTTTGTCTGGCCGAAATGGTATGTTGTCCTGTGTTGTCCACATAAATCACGCTCTAGCACAAAAGAGGTGGTTCCTCAAAACGATGGTCTCTCAAGAGAAGATCCACTGTATATATGAATGGAGAACGCAGTGGGTTCTGATGGGTTGAGTAATTTATGATATTTAACCCTTTACCTAACATTCTTTTCTAAAATACAAAAAAATAAAAATTCTCAAATAACCATTACTGTTCAATAAGGTTACTTGAAATAAACACCTGTATGGCTAACATTACAACTGGCTTTATTGTGGGATATATTTGGATATATAATCCACTTTGAATGTTGTTGGTTTACATTTATTGTGGCCACTATGTTAGGACATACCAGCTTTATTCTATATTTGATTTGTTATGGGAGACCCTCTGCCTTAAGAGATCACTTTGGTCTGATAAAACGGATGTTCTTTCAAGTCCTGTCCTACTGTACAAGGTCAATCACTCAATACTGTATGATAAAATTGGTTATGGTGCAGTATGGTGGGAAGGATGATTCAGAAGCATGTATTTAGTGGGGGTGGGTGGTTCAGATAACCCTGGAAAAAAAATTGTAAAACTGGAAAAAAATTAAATGGGTGGGTCCTCCGACCGCGGTCAAAAACAAAAAATCGGCATCCGTGTCTGCAAATTTTTTCCTACACCCCCCCCCCCCCCCCCCACCCGCTCAAGCACCAATTTGTTAAGTTCTTAAATCATCGGGTCTGTAAATTTCAGTGAACTACAAAAGATATAACATAAACTCACGGCTACATTTAAATAGCCTCTTGTGCTTTGCCTCTTCACATGATAACAAAAAAAAGAAAAATGAAAAAAAAACAACATTAAGAACGGCGCATTTCCGAGCCCACTAATAACCTTCCCAATGATCCAAGGAACACTGATGACGAATCTCATCTGAATTCATGCAGCGGATGCTTGCATACATAAACAGACAAACAGACAGACACACTCTTTTTTTTCTATAGTAATAATAATAACTCTTTGGCCAGCCACAGATTTGTCGCGGTTCTCGTAAGAGATGAATCTATAAAGCCGTGGTCCACAGGCCTGCAACCAGGGTCGCCTGCAACCAGGGTCGATCTTCGGAGTGGGAGTGGGAAAGGCAGCGAAGAGCTGTGTGGGGGGGGGGGGGGGTGGGGGGGGGGGGGGGGAGAGACAACCTGCACATAATCACCCACGTAAAAGCAGACGTCACACCTCCCGCTCCCCCCCCCCCCCAATTTTTGCAAAACTATAAATACGCTCTGGAAGGGGCAGGCATGTAGCTAAATAAGCAGACCCACAAATTCGCAAAGAGGGTATCTATTGATCTATTAGGGGTGAAGCAGGGCCTTCGCTACTAATGGCTGACCATAGTT